>BQKZ01002629.1:37816-52874 GCA_036244855.1 Temnopleurus reevesii | reverse complement strand
GGGGGGGGGGGGGGGGGGGCGATGGGCGGAGATTGCGCATGCGCAATTAATATTTAATTGACAACAACATCTTCGTGAAGGTTGAAGAAAACTTTTATTTGATAAAGACACGATGAGATATGCAGAGCTTCCACCGTGTCCTCTAGCCAACAGCGGTATCACATAGTCTTGATTTTTATGTGACTATCAGGAGCTTAAATTTTGTTAGAAAGGAGCAATGTTGACATGAACGGTAAAACTGATCATGCGAGAAATTTGTCTGCATGTCCCATAAACTGAATTTTATGTCAGTACACCTAAGCTGCGCTCTAGTTGTGGCAGGCTTTCAATTTCAACGCGACGTTTGTGATTTTTCGATGGAGATTACCAGTGGATGACATTCCATATGTGGCAGTTTTATTTTGTCGAAGATGTTGGGTTTCAAGATTATTCTGTTCCCGCTTATATCCATGCTCTGCCATGGTAAGTCAACTTACAGTTACATGTCATTAATTTTAAAATAACTTACAATCAAGTTAGTTTTCTCACTCTTTAAGTTTAATTTCAAAGTTATTCTTCATTTTCATTGAAATTTTAGAATTATACTCTGTAACTAAATTGAAGGAAATGAATTAAAAAACAAAACAAAAGAAAGAAAGAAATACATCAGTGACCGGTTACAATTTCAAACACGATTTCCAGGCTTCATTCTCTCGAAGTATCTCGTTGAAAACAAAATCAGATGACAAAGAGCATGTAAGATTGGTAAACCTAGACTAGGCTAAGTTAGGCAGTACCAGAATCTCAATAAATCGTAATTTAATTACCTACACACTTGCAGACTGAGATGCGTGTCTCGTAAAGTTGAGACTCAATTTTGCACGACTTATTCGGCAAAGTGCATCAACTTCACAAGAGCAACTCATTCCAGAGAAGCGGCTTGAGCACTCAGCAGAGTGGATACATGCGCTATATAAATTACATCTATTATTATTATTATTATTTATTATTTTTTGTTCACATTCCCAACTTTAAATCCTCTCTTATCATTGCAGAGTACGCAAGTTCAATCAGCCCACCTAACATAACTGATCTGGGAGATCTTAATTTTGTTGCATCATGGGATCCTATTGAGAACTACACAGGGATGTACAACCTTTCCAGGGATTTTGATGGAGAAAAGTAAGTATATTTCATCTGATGTTCAGGGAATGATTTTAGTTTTCACAATTGATTCGCAGTTTTATACATTGAGGAATCATTCCCAACAGTTTACTGTACAGTTCCATGTGAAAAAGTTGCTATACAAATCATCTTTTGTGTAGCAATCATGCTAAAATGCATAGCAAACTGTGATGCCATACCAGGAAAATGATTCCCTGGATGTTTAATAGTGTGTTACTAGTAACTGGCATAGTAAATTGGCATAAAAATTTCATTGTAAATTTGATGATAATCTTACTTTCCCCATCTACAGATTTGTAAAAGTCCACAGGAGAGAGTTAGATTAGATGAAGCTGTCCCAAGAAGTTGGGAATGATTGCCCTCTTTAACTTTAAGCCAATCAGAATGTGCTTTTGTTTTCAGTTTTTTTTTTATTCTAACGGTTAGATCATTTATACTGTTCTGTTTGCTGGTGGTACATGTAATATACTTAATGATTATACCGGTGATGGTAATGATGATAATATGAATAGCAATCACAACAACAGTAAAAACTTCTAGTGCTCATATCTTTAACAACTAACGTTTTGCACTTTTACTGAACGATAACTCTTCTTCTTCTTCTTCTTCCAATGTGAGTACATTCCTCTGGAAAGAGTAATATTGTACTTTGTGCGGTGCTTGTGTGTCGTGTTGTATTATTGAGCTCCAAATTAGACTTTATTTATACAAAAGTTTGTGCTGAAAGTGCTCCTTGTGCGAGTAAAAACAGACTCCTCCTTCTAGTCCTTGCGCAGCGTCAACCCTACCACTTTAAGAAAGTGTCATGTCCTTTATGCCATAACCAATGCATTTCTAGACCATTGATGAGTAAAATACATCTACCTTTTAAATGTGTATATTTCTATATATCTAAATACAGATTCGATTTCAAGAAATTTTGATCGAATAGAAAAGACGAACTGCTGTTCGTTTAACGGACATGACACTTTTCATTAAATTTCCCAAAAGTAGACAAAAATACAGTAATAAAGAGGGATGCTAGATTGTGTACATTGTGACAGTTGTTTTCTCAATTTCCCGATATTCTCTCCTCTCTTGTCAGGCATCTGTGTTACACAAATGGTACAAGCTGTTTCCTTGGGGGGTCACTGCTTGAAGATCAGCCCTGTCCACTCATTCAATTCATATCTATTGTCCTCCAAGCAAACGGAGAGAAAAGTCCAAGATGGATATCAAGTTCTTATTTCAGAGGTAAGATAAAAGGAAGATTTCCAATTTGACTAAAGCTCTCCATCCTAACTGTTATTGTATTAAATTTCAGCTGTACATAATCATTTCTGTACCTGATGTATGAAACTAATGAAATGATGATAAATAACAACTTAAATATTTTCTTCAAAATTGTTTTAGAGGCAGGCTTTTATTACCATGAGTGTTCTTCTCAATGCATCCATTTTTTATTATCCCCAATAAAGTTGAGCAAGGTTTGAAAATTGACATGATTAACTTATGGGTGATCAAGGCAGGAAATTGCTAGTATGCTACAGGGAGGTATTTACAAATTTCTCATTTGAAATTAGCAAAGTTTAACTTTACCTGTTAGTGTCTATAGGATTTTTAAATATCTTTTGTGTGCTAAATTGTACTTCTTTTAAAGTTAGGATGGTGATGAAGATGTAATCTTGAAGCCTGGATAGGAGGCACCAAGACACTACTTAATGACGGATATTAGTGGATTAAGCACCTATGGCTACTTGCAAGACAATCATTTTGATTGCAATCAGTACAATAAGCCAATCAATTGAGTCTATTTTGATCCCTCTGCACTCCCATTGACTTTTTCCTACATGTAATGCAAACTCTTTGCTGTAAGATTAAAAAGCAGATTTCTAGTTGATATTTGATTGTGTTCCATTGCAGTGGGTCCACCGAATGTAGAAGCTACAGACATCCATTCAACCAACTTCACTATCTCGGTACAAGGCAGGCAGACTCCCCTATACTATGAACCTGCCCTGCGTTATCATTGCATGTACAGAGGGGAATCATGGAATGGGGAGAAAACACCTATTTACATGGGACAGAAGCAGTCCAAGATGGGCGTGTTATGTAACTTTAATCTCACCAACAGTTACGGATCAAAAGCGAGTTATGAACTCAATAAGGTAGGTTTGGTGTCATTTGATATTTCTCAGATCCCTGTCATTTTAATTTTAAATGCACTACTGCACTGCATGTTTACATTTGAAAGATTTCATTTCATGTTTTTACATGTATTTATATATTTATCATTTCTTTGGCATTTGCAAGAAATTGGAAACGCAGTAATAACAAACATAGCGTGATATTGAGAAAAGGGCAAACAGGGAGAAATGACTTGAGTTGAGTTGAAGGGCCTGCCAGGATAGGGAAAGGGTTAATCATTAACCCACAGGTGTTCTTCCTCAAACCCCTTTAACAGAAATTCTTATTTTGTGTATATCTTGGTACACGCTGATTTCATAAAGGGGTGTCTTTTAAAGAGATAGAAACTGCCATAATCTCATTTTTTTCTTCTCGCACCAAATACTTGTACAGTCTAACCTTGTTATAATGAGGTCGTTGAGACCAGAGGAATTACCTCTTTATATTGAAACCTTGTTATATCAGGGTCAAAATACGATAAAATACGAAGAGATGGGACCAGGAAAATTACCTTGTTATAACGAGAGCTTGTTACATTGTGCTCTTTATAACAAGGTTTGACTGTATATTTGATTTATATTGCGCCATATTAATTCTGCCTATGCCCTCAGAAAGTGAAACTCATTTGCATGACAACTTGATAATAAATGATTGATCTAAGTACCATTCTCATCACATGGGAGTTGTCTTGCAAAGAGTGTTTTTATGATTAATTGCCCATTGATGACAACCAATCAATTAGGGTATAGCATGCAGATTTTTTTTTCTTCAGCAGTATCGGTATAATTTTTTTCAAAAGCATTTTCATTATTATTGCGAAATATCACTTGATCACTCCTTTACACACATCAAAGATCACTCATATGATCCATGCCTTTGAATTAGTATGTATTTTCTTAGCACAAACTTTAAAAATGATACATGTACCTTGCTATCAATCCAACGCCACCTTGTTATGCAGCAGCATTAGGCCATCATTACATTGCACCAAGATATTAATGCAATCATAAGTTCACAACCTGAAAAAACTACAGCCTTTACAAGGTATTTTATTGCAATAACTGGTCAAGAAATTAGTGGGAATCTAAGCATTTCAGACTGGAAATAGCTTTTAGATTGCTATTTTTGCTTGTTGCTCTCATTCAGAATGAATACACTGAGCAGACATTCGGAGACAATGTAAGTATATTTGTCTCTTAGCGGGTGTTGCTACAAAGTTGTGATTAATTGCAAGTTTCAATTGATTGGCAAGTTCTAATTTGAACCATTGTTTCATGTACGTTTTGTCAAAAGCGTAGAAAGTGATGCATAAATGAAAATGCTGGTTCCAATTTGTAAATGAGTCGCAGTTGATTTGTGATAAATTGCAACTTTGTTGCAACAGCCCCTTAGTGTTGGTTTTGGGTCACCTTGGTAATACACTTACGTTCAATATTATGTGACATCATTGTACCATGGATGCCAACTAAAATCATGTAAGAGGTATCAAAATCCATGGTGGTCAATTTATATTCACAGGACTAAGATACCATTGTGTATCAGTCTTGTAGCAAAGGCAATGTTTGTTATTTATCAATACTGTGAAACCTCTTTATAACGAGGTCCTTGGGAACATGAAAATTATCTTGTTATACCAGGTTCCTCACTATATCAGGGTAAAAGACAAAGAACTATGAAGAAGTGGGACCAATAAAATCACCTTGTTATAACAGGTATCTCGCTATATCCGACCTGTTTATAACAAGGTTCTTCTGCACTGTAATATCTGCTTCGGATATAAAGGGATGCATTATGGTATGGTAGGATTCTACAATTTGATATCTATCGATAGATGCAGAGATGCAAAGCTTTCTGGATAGGCAGGAGGATATAATTTTTTTTCAAATTTACTTTTATCGCCAAACAGCTTGACTGAATATTTTCTCATCAGAAAAACCTCTAGATATTATTTTCATGCTTATTCAGCTGATTGTTGATTTATGTTATCCTCTGCATATTTTGGAGGTCAGCATTTTTTAGATGTTGGTACTCCCTGTCTGCTAGGACTCCCAAAATGATGTACATCATAAGAAAGGATAGAGAAAGTGAGGAAATTTTAGTATGTATCTCTGCCTTACATGCAATATGTTTTTATCAATAAAAGCTAACCCAAATTGTTCTTACAGCTTTAGATTAAACGGATCAAATGATTTTGAATAATAGTTATCATTTATGAAATTCTTATGAATAGTGAAACAAAACCATTGCTACATGTATTTAGGTATTCACCGTTATTGTGTAAATACAAAAATTCTAGATCCTGAATAGAACTTTTTCATCGTTTGTGCCGTACACGTAATTTAGAATGGCTTATTAAGCGTTACATTCACACACATTTTTATTGGTGGCATGACTGGTGATAGAAGGATATTATATTAATACTTTCATGTAAAGATTTACAAGATTATTTTGTGTTTAAGAATAGCGTTCGCTGGTGATGGAAGTAACAGCTTGTTTATCTGCAGGGATTTTATTTCGATCTCAGAAATGGAACTTGTTTCCACTTTTCCATAGATTTTTGTTTCATTAAACTCCCATTCAACCCGCTTCCTTTTCAAAGTGCACTTTCCTCTGCTTGTCCTTTTTTTGTGTGTCCCCTTGTCTTGTGTGTCCCCTTGTATTTCTTGTGTCCACCTTGACCTATCTCTCCCTCCTGTTCCTTCACTCTAAAGGTGTATATTGTAGCACTCTGGCAAACGGAGCTTTCATTCTAAAGATATTTACTTTTAAAGGTGTATACTGTAGCACTCTGGCAAAATGGAATTTTCACTTTAAAGGTGTATACTGTAGCACTCTGACAAAATGGAGCTTTCATTCTAAAGGTGTTTACTTTAGCACTCTGAAAAATTGAATTTTTGCTTTAAAGGTGTATACTGTAACACTGGCAAAATGGAGCTTTCATTCTAAAGGTGTTTACTTTAGCACTCTGGCAAAATGGAGCTTTCATTCAAAAGGTGTTTACTTAAGCACTCTGGCAAAATGGAATTTTCAGTCTAAAAGGTGTATACTGTAGCACTCTGGCAAAATAGAATTTTCGCTCTATAGGTGTAATACTGGAACACTCTGGCAAAATGGAATTTTCACTCTAAAAGATGTATACTTTAGCACTCTATATTCATTCTCAAATGATATTGGTTGATGTGTTTGTTCTGCATGAATCTGCATGTATGTGTAGCTCTGATGTGATCTAGAGCATTTTGGAAGACAAAAAATGAACATAAAGGCAATGGGTCTTAGTCAATCTATTGATTTCACGGTCTAATACATGGATATCGCTTTGTATTGTCCTTTGAACTCATGGAGAAGAGATGGAGAATAAAGAATGTTGGAAAGAGGAAGAGGAAAAGGAAGCTAGAAAAAGAAGAATTTGTTTTGGGACCAACCTTTAGTATAACCATCCAAAAGACCTGACCAGTGCGTTGTTTCACCAAATTGCTCTTAAAACTATGCATGACTTTAAGAAAGACTGGTGTACGTTAACCAGTGTATTAAGCGTAAGATTCTCGACCATTTGGCACAAGAAGTGGTACCAGTCGTGCGTACATGTAATGTAAAGTCGTTTTAAAGTCTTTCTTATCTTGGTGAAACAAGATGGAGTTAGCACCTTAGAAAGGGTCACCAGCTCTGTGTAGAGTCATGCATACTTCTAAGAGCAGCTTTTTTAATCAAGCATCCAGACTCAAGTGCGCAGGTGCAAAGCCAAATGTTTGAAACTGTGTAAAGCGCTTAGAAAAAATTTTATTTAGCGCTACATGAATACAAACTTATAATCATTACTATCATTATTAAATCAATTTGTAGCCGTCTTACAGAACGATCCATGCCGCATGCCATACTGCTATATTTAGAGATTTGTGAGAATTATTTGTACTTCTTTTGTCTTTTGTCTGTTTAGAACCATTTATCTGAACTGGATGAGAAGAGTGGTAAACTCGATATCCGTCTTTACAAACTCAAGCCTTTTTCCAACTACAGCATTACAGTCTGGTGCAGTTTGAACGGTTATGATAGCAGGAGCACAGTCTACAACTTTACTACTAAAGAAGATGGTAAGAATTTTCTATTTAGATTTCTATATTTTCTTTTTTTCATATGGTGATCTTTTAAAGCATTTTTATAGCCCTACCACTGTCTAAGATGCAAAAGAGTATGCCGATCTAGAATTGGACTCTATAGTCACAAAAAATTCATGCATGTATATCTTACAGTAGCTTATCTTCCTTTTAATCTTCGTTCATGAAGCTCACCCATATTCTAAAGCGTTTTGAAATTAATAATGTGTTGAGATACTTTCCACTTGTTGACTCAAACAAAATGATCAACATGTATATTAGTTGAAGAAAGTTAATCAGTTGTTTCATAATGTGCAAACATAGTATGTTTACTTGTAAAATGACGTTTATAGCAGCCAAATCGTCATTCTACTAATGTTCTATGTTTGCACATCGGGAGACAACTGATTAATTCTCTTCAACTCCTTTTCATCACGATGAACGTCTTTCAAACCATAACAAAATGACTCATAGTGACTATATATATTTGTGCCTCTGAAACATAATGGATTTGTTTGAATGTTCCCATACCGGTGAATCATGAAAGTTTGTGAAAGATAGGGACAGGTGGATGCTCACAGGGAATACATTTATGGGGGAGTGATCTATTGAGCCCCTTGTAACCCCAATTTTACTACATGAAGACCCAATTTAGCTCCCCTAAAACTCTCCTTGAGA
Organism: Temnopleurus reevesii; assembly: GCA_036244855.1. Lineage (NCBI taxonomy): Eukaryota > Metazoa > Echinodermata > Echinoidea > Temnopleuroida > Temnopleuridae > Temnopleurus > Temnopleurus reevesii. The sequence goes on along the minus strand of BQKZ01002629.1, from coordinate 44,775 downwards.
GCATCTAGGAGAGCTATCCGTAGCTCCCCTGCAAATTCTTAGATTCAGTCCCTGTGCTCAGAAGCCCAGAAGATAAAGCTACCTTTTACCTGTTTTCCTACAGGGATACTACATGAAAACAGGTAACAGTAGCTGACATCTCTTATTTGATTGCTGAGGTCCACATAATTTGTTATTCCTAGTAAAGCAAACTATGATTTCTTGAGTCAATCAAATGCTCGTTATCTGAGGACACTGTTCAGCTTACCACCACCTCCATAGTTTCTGTAGCTGTTTCCACTTTCTCTTTTTCTTTTCTTTTTACAAATTTTCTTATAAAGACAGTGGAACTCAATTTTTTTTGGTATTTTTTGCAAGAACCAATAAGGTATCTGGATCTTATACATTTATCTTGTACAGTCAAATTTGTTTTAGTGACCACCTGTTCATAAGGACCACCTTTCTTGACTCCCTAGAACGCAATTTACATGTTACAAACGAACGCACCTATAAAGATCACCTGCTATTGAAGACCCCTTTATCTGTCTCCCTCGGATGGTCTTTATAGACAGATTTGATTATATCTTACACACGTAAATGTATGTCCAAATTTGTAATTTGATTTTGATGTTCTTTGATTTTCTAATATTTTCAGCTCCTTCGAGTGGTCCTACCATTGTGAAACAGAGTTCTGAGGGTTTAGGATGTGACAAACCTGACATGAGAAACATCACCTTCACTATAGAGGTATGTATCTTAAGAAATGTCTGCCATTTTGGAATATTCATGAGATACAAAATTAGATTATGTCACGATATAGAAGGTGGTGCCATTGTTTCACTGTAGAGGTCCTAGCTAGGAGGAATATGTTACATCCCAATTACTTGCATTACTTCTTATTATTATCTTCTTACTTCTTTTCTTTATTCATTTTCTTTCTCTCATTCAGCTGAATTGTCTTTAAATATGTTTTCTAATGTTTCCCCCTTTACTTAGAATGTATTATGTTTCGAACCTCTCACCTTTGAGCCATGTAGAACAATAATCATATAAGATATATTTCTTTGGGGTAATTACAAAGTTTTCTGTATATTTTCTGGATATATGTGAATATGCTTAATGTAAGAAATCAGATTTCCTGGGCAATTTGTCCATTCAAGGACATCAAAGGTTGGGTCTTTACTATCTTGGAACCCTTGGCCCACCTGCATGGCTTCGATTTCATATTCTTAGCCTTGGATATATTAATGCCCTTATTGCCCTTTTCCATGTGGGATAAAAATGTAGAGATATTCAAAATTTGTCCCAGCCTTTAGAATATTGAAATTTTAGGCCTAGAACTTTTTTTTTTTGAGCGTTTACTTCAATAAAACATAAGATAATCACAAAAACATGTTATCTTTATCGCGTCTCTACCCATAGCCTCCGCCTGTAGATCAGCGCAATGGCATCCTCCTGTACTATGTGATCTCCTACCGCATTGTAGGCGAAGATGGCGACTGGTTGAGTGAGATCCGTAGTCTCTCTTCACCTCCTCCTGACTCCATGGATGTCACATTGCCAGGCATCTCACGATGGGATGCGGTCAAAGTCAAAGTCCTGGCAAATAATTCGGCTGGAGGGGTTTCTAGCTCTACACATCAATTCAATGTCCTTGAATCAAGTGAGTTTTTGTATCTTATTCTTTTTTTTGTGGGGGGTGGGAAGAGGAGAGTATATCCTATCACTTGAATTCAATGTCTTAAAGTTGAAAGTCCTGGCTAATAATTTGGCCTGGAGGGGTCTCGAGCTGTACACATCAATTTAATGTCTTAGAATTAAATAAGTAGATGCTTCCCACATATTCATTGTGTTCCAGGGGTTTGGAGACTGTATAAGGTTGTTCTAAGCAGACACATTTATTGAAAGAATACAGGAAGGCATTTCATGATGGTATGCTATGAAGTTGAAAGTCCTGGCTGATAATTTGGTCAATGGGGTCTCCAGCTCTACACATCAATTCAATGTCTTAGAATTGATTTTGTAAGTTACCAGCTTCTATAAATCTTGTGAAGTCTTAAGCCTCTTTGGAATTACAAAATTGGAAATTTATGAAACAAATTACACATATTTGGGGTTCTTTTCATGAGATATGATATCCAAGCACTCTTTATTATTAAGCACGCTCAATGAACATTTTCCTATGTTTCTCTCTTTTGATCTCTTTGATGAATAGTGCACTCCCAATGAGCATTCTCCTATTGGTTTATTTTCTTTTATCTCCTTGAATTCTCTCTCAAACCCACCCTGCAGAGCAAGCACAGTCTCGTCCCTTGATGTTACTGAACAAAGAGATCGAGCCTGGTGTTTGGTTGTTAACATGGGATCCCCCATGGTCACCACACACTGGGGACTGCATCCTTCACTATGTTGTATGGGCCAGTGATAGGCTACTAGGCATCACAAATATGACTTCTTACATCATCGATACTACTGATGTGGGACCTGTCTATTCAGTCAAGATAACACCCATGATTTACAACGGATCTGGGCCGGCTTTCAAAGGATTAGAAGATACGACAGGTTAGATTTGAATTTTTTTCCTTCATGGTCTGCAGCCTTACTCATGCAATATGTATTTTCTTATCTTTTGTAATTTATGAATCTGTTTGATGTCAGTTTTAATGTTATATATTGATATTTTTATTGCTTAGTAAAGATAAAATATTGAATTGAATTGAAGAATGGAATATATTATATTGAAGGTGGAATGAAGAAAGGACATTATCATGTCAAGCCTATAAGTCAGGGCATTGCCATGGTTACTGTGTGACATGCATTACATGCCTTTTAAAGGCTTAGATACAAGCTCTCTTGAAGAGTCAAAGAATTTCACCTGAACGTCAAAAAATGTTTAAAAATATTTAGTCTCTCATTTATGAATTCTTTTTTTTTCAGAATTGATGCCGCGAAAGTCATCAAGCCTGGGCCTCCCTGTCATTATTTCCTTATCAACCCTTCTTGTTTTCTTCATTCTAATGATGGCCGTCTGTGCTTACATGTGTGTGTATCACGGCCCACGCTGGACGCAACCTTTTGACATCAGTAATAACTCAGTTCTGGTGAGATATTGTTAATTTGCGTGTAATATAGACCACACATGCCTTTAACATCAGAGGGGTGTTTCATCAAGATTTGTCGCAGCAACAAGGAGTCATTTTCCGACAGTTCCCATAGCAACTGTCAGCGATAGTGCTTTCATCCAATCACAATCAAGGAATTTGTCAGTGCTGACTAATTGTCTCTGCAACAAATCTTGATGAAACCCCCCCCCCCCAGGTTTGTGTTTCTGTTTCATAGTGGGTGTTGTTAAAAAATTGTAATTGATTGCAAGTTGCAGTTGATCGGGACGTGCCAATCAAAAACATTATTTCATGCTTGTCTTGTTTGAATTTGCAACTGATTTGCAGTTGATCTACATTATGATCAATACCAACTTTGTTAGTTTGTAGCAAAACCTTTCGTAAAACTGTTTGTATAGTTGCACATGACTGGTTAGGCACATGAAATATTCAGTTACAAATGACTGGTGACCATTTCACCTATATCATTGAGTTTGCACCTCAGAAAGGGGGTCACCAGTCCATCACTCTACAAACAGCTGTATGAAACGCAACCCTCACAAGGCATATTTTAATGTGTGTATACGATGGGTGACACTACCTTTTGAGATCAGTAATAAATGTGTTCTGGCAAGATATTGTTTCATGTTCTTTATGGGATGTGCAAGCTTTTGATATCAGGGAAATCTACTTGAAGCTAAAACTGCTGCCCCGTCAATGGAGTGGCTGATTATTCTACACAAAATATGATGTAATCATTGGCCCGTATTCCGATAGAGAGGTTTAAGTTAACCCTGGTCTAAATATGTGGTTTAAGTATGGGAGGCCAAAAGTGCCAACATTTTATTTACAATAATTTGTATGTTAACTGCTCTCTTTTCCCCATGCTCTAATAATGTAGAAAACTCTGGAGATTCCGAGATAGTTTTAAATAATATGAGTGCCAAATGTGCTGGTAAATTAAACATCAACTATTATAGATTCAAGCCTCATTTGGCTTCCCATACTTAAACCACAGATTTAGACCAGGGTTAACTTAAACCTCGCTATCGGAATACGGGCCATTGAGTTTAAGTGACCTAAAAAGAGACAATTCCTACAAAAAAGCACTGATCAAGGATTAGGAAATATTGTAATATTTTGTCTTTTTTTTCATAAAAAGACAAAGAAAAACTAGGCTCAAGCAAATGTTGGTAGAGTGTTACATGTATGTTACAAATGAATCCTTCATTCACCAAAGTGCAATGAAAATGCAATGTAAAAGTAAAAGTAATCATTAGCTGGAAGTTAATGAATTTAAAGTGAAATGAGGTCAAGCTGTTGAAGTATCAAATAAATGTATATCAAATTAATGTAAATACAAACCAATTACTGAATCATACTGAATTTCCTTGAATTACAGAAAGCAGCCCTTGCCATGGGAGACATCCGACCCAAGGTTGCAGAAAGAGAGGAATTTGATGTCGTTGTTGGTCTGCCTCCTCCACCTCCTCCTGCTCCTGACGATGACGATGAAGATGGTGATAATGAGAGGGAGACTACAGCCTTGATTGAGACACCTCCTGCAGGGCGAGCTGGTGGAGATGCTGTCCCTCGTCCTCCTCTCCCGGACCAGTCCCCGCCTCACTCCACCAAGAGTTCTATCTCTGAGGAAGCTGACGTCATGCTTCCCATGGCAACGGATGTAGATGATTCGTCCTTGCTGTCCTCCTCCTCATCATCTTTGAGCGATGTCGTCTCAGAAGTGCCAGCGGGTGATGGGAATCTCTTCATTGGGTGCGATGAGTGCCAAGAGAACGCGAGTATGCCTAGCATCCCATTTGTACCCGGTTACCCCTCCCCTACAGACTCTGGATACGTCCAGTCTCCTCCACCCCATCTAGAACCTACCTCAGTCAATGATAAACCCGCAGACAACAATGGATACTTTAGATTCAATGCTTTCACGAACATGCTGTCCATGGTCCCGACCGATCCCGGACCGCAGCACCCCTGTGCTGATGAAAACGGACGAAGCTATATCCATGATGCTGGAGCTATGCCGTTAAGATACACAGACAGTGGTTACGTAGCAGGGACTATGACTCCAATGAGTTCTGCTTCAGCTTACCCCAAGGCTACGCTCAGTAAACATTCCATGAAGAATGCAATGAAGAAACAGCCGTCTATTGACTCAGACACATCCGATAGCCTCTCGCCATCAGACTCTGAGACGGGGGAAGGTGTGGGTAGCTATACCAAGCTGTCATCCCATCCTAACACGCCCCTATCACCGAGGAGTAACGCCACGCCCGGAGACGGGGCGAGAGGTGAATGGGACCTGGAGAAGGATCTTAATTCAATACAATGTCTGCTGAATCAGCTACATGATCAGGTCCAGTCGCCTGGTCTTTCAAATGTCGCTTGATGAAAATGCGTATGTTGAAAAATTAGGTTTTGCTAGTTGAATGCAAAGTCTGAATGAATTATGTAACAGCATATTAAAAAAGTGTGTGTTAGCCCCCCCCCCCCTTTTAATTCAACAACAAAAATGTTTATTCAATGAGTTCCTTTTTTTGTTAAAGATTCGTCAGTTGAAAGTTTTTTTTTTAAGTTTATTTTGGTGTTGGCAACTTTTTATGTGGAAAATTTGCTGAAGGAAAGCCAATATATAAATGAAAACTTTTTGGTTTAAGTGAATGTAAGATTGAAAGATTTTATGAAGTTCACCTATGAAGAAAACTTGTCATAAAAACTATCATAATACAGAAATTACTATGCAAATTTTTTTTTATGTTTTGTAGAAAAAGAAAAAAAAATAAGTAAAGATAATCCTGGTTCGGGAATATTAATTTATTGCTGCAAATCCTCAGCAGTGTGTTTGTTTGAACCAGGATATTGGAACAAGGTAATCTTTTATTTCGGCAAATATCTCCTTGTGTCATAGGGTTTACACAGGCTTGGATAGCCTGTTTTCCATAATTATATAAATGTTTCAACTATATAAGATCTCAATTTGTCATGTGGTTGGTATATGCACTGTATCTAAACTTTACCTCCACAATTATCTTCGGGTTTGTATATTACTTGTCGCAAAGGCAAAACCTAAATAAAAAGAAATGACAAAGAAGTTTAGAACAACGTCCACAATACTAGGACTATGCTCTACCATTTTCTATTTAAACTTCCAAGTTTATCAGAATGGTATACTATATTTCAAATCGTTCAGGTCAAATTTGGTCGAAAAACTTTGATCTGTAAATTTTGAGACAAGTTTTCTTCTCACTGCACTGCTCTATTATATATAGCATTTATTTCTGAGCTGTTGTAAAAGCTGATACATGAGTAGAACGTAATTATTTAATTTTTGAAAAAGTACAGTAATTTTTTGTACTGACCTCAGGGATTAATTTGTGTTCATTAGTGTATGATATTTATTGCACAAAAGAAACAAAACATAATGATGAAGTGTACTATTTTATCTGTATGGACAGCATTAAGAGGTTGGGCATTATGAAAGTGAATAGGAAGCGTTTGAAGAGCATTATGAGGAAGGGCTTCTGTTTCAAGCACTTAAAGATTGACATTTTCAGTATCAGAAATTATATCTAAAGAAGAGATAGAGAAGGAAGGAAGGAGGGTGGAAGTAGTAATTACACCCATAAAGTGTTTCAAGCACTTTCAATATAGATAGATATTTTCACAATCAGGAACTTATTGTGGGAAGGGGGTAGGGGAGGAATATGTGAGTCCCCCTTTTAAAAAAAAATGAATAAAAAATGTAGCTCTCCGTATGCACCTTATCACCACTACAGAGAATTAGATGTAAAGAGTAGTAGTCAGCATCTATGATTTTTTAGTAGCAATATAGATTTGATACACGCATACACTCCTCCTAGG
>BQKZ01002629.1:27351-37357 GCA_036244855.1 Temnopleurus reevesii | reverse complement strand
ATTTTATTTGTTATGTTCTTGCAGTAGGGCTGTGCAATTCATTGCTCTTCTTTATGAATGTAAATGACGACATGCAAAGCTTTAAAAGAACACTGACATGATATTTAAAATATATCATTACTTTGTATTTATGTTTACCTTTTAATGGCTAATAAACATACCATTAAAGCTTAATTAACCCTTCCTGCGCCAGGCTAAATTGGGGCGAGTGAAACTGGGCAATCCTTTTTGTAGAACATTTTTAAATTGCTATGTAATGCTATATTTCCGACACGTTCATGTGAAAGCTAAATCCGTAATGAATTGACACAGGTCAGAAATTCACACTATACGGTCGCGAACGCGGCGCAATCGTATTGATTTTCGGAAAAGTACTATTGTGCCGATCGGCACGCTTGGCGATCCATCGACTAATCCGATTTAATCCCTTGGCGACGGATGAGTTAAGGATAGAGTTAAGTAAGTACCCGTAATTCCATTTGCACCTGTGCATATACAGTACACTTTACACTCAGCAAGTATTTTGTCTATTAAAGCAAATGATATTTATACCAAAGATCCACTTATTCACTCGTGCTAGGGCAATAATATTTTGCCTTTTATCCACACTTGTAGTAGAGAGAAAAAATGAAAGGATATAGACATTCTTGACAAAGAGTTTGTTGTAAATTGAACGATGTGAACAATATTTATGCCTTGAAAAACAGTAATTGACTCTTGAGTGTGTGTTAAACCGCACATCTGATGGCAATGTTCATGACTGCTGCCATTTTCTGGATCCTCTCCGTACTACATATGAAGCAGTACGTACACCTTATCATTAGCTTAGGATCTGATTTGGGAATACAGTGGGACCTCATTATAAAGAGTTCAGATATAGCGAGATACCTGTTATAATGTGGGAATTTTATTGGTCCCAGCTCTTTATAGTTGTTTTTTTTACCCTGTTATATTTAGGACCCTTAGATAAAAAAAAAAGTAATATTCATGGTCCCAAGGACTTTGTTATAAAGAGGTTTCACTGTACATCATGGTAGTATTCTACATGGGCATTTTGACAAATAAAATCTGACTGATTCTTGCTCTAACAACTGATATGAATACTAAACATATGATTTAAATGGGTTAATTAGCTTTATACCAGATACAAAGGATCAATCAGATTCAAATCGTAGACAGACTACTCTGACTATTCCGCTTTCCTTACGACTTGGAGCAGATTTGGTGTTCCTTACAATGAGGAAACTTGCAGTTTGCAGTTTTCTCGATTTTACAAGTAATCTGAGTCCAAGACCAGAATCTGAGTCTTCAGAATCTCAATTCAATATTTTCTATGTGTTCAAATACTTAAATTAATAAAAAGAACTGCTGAAACTTCTTATTTTATTAATGGAGAGCTGTGGAGTAAAATGAAGTAAAAAAGGAGCTTGAGCTTTCAATCCTAGCAGAATCTTAATCATAAGCAAAAAAAATATTTCTGAGAGATACGATTGCACTTTCTTTAAAAATCAGGGTGGAAGGTGTGCTTTGTTATTTCACATTTGCTTTCACATGCCTTTCAATTTGACCACTTGGCGCTTTGTAAAATATTTTTAAATGGTGCTCTAAATTTATTGAGTTTTTTTTACTATTATAAGAACAATTGTATTTTGTCTTATGTAACATGTGAAGGAGGCAAATATACATATATATATCTTATTCGCAGGTATTGTTTGTACAGGGTCATAAGTACATCTTAAATATCACCAAATGCTTTGTGCTTTTCATATATAGTCTTTCACTTTTAAGTTTCCTAACGCTTTCAATCACCTCACCATAGCCTTATGATCTGGGTCATGTGTGCCAAGATTCTTGCATATATTCTACTAATAGGGATCTGCAGGCTTGCCAAACTTCTGCACACTTGATTTCATCAAGCATTTATAAGAAACAAGTGCCAGTTTATATGCACAACCAGGCTTATGGCCCCTGTTCACCTCCTCCATCTCTGACACAAAGACTTATTTTCTTAATAATAATAATAATGATGATAATGATAGTGATACTATTAATAGGGCGCTTTATACAAGTGTTTAAAAATGTACAGGTGGACTATCTAAGATTAAATCAAATTAAAATTAATGCTGCAGATTTTCTCGAGTTACTTCTACCCCAATGAGAAGTCTATGGCCCGTATTCTGATGTCAGGTTTAACTTAAACTATAGTTTAAATCTGTGGTTGAAGTATGGGAAGCCCCGAAGTGCCAAAAATTCATTTAAAATGTATAATTTGTATGTTAACTGCTCTCTTTACCTATACTTTAATATTGTAGAAAATTGTTTAAGTTTTTATTCCAAGACAGTTTTTAATACTCTGAGTGCCAAATGTGCTGTTAAATTAAATACCGACTGTCATAGATTCAAGCCTCTTTTGGCTTCCCATACTTAAACCAGAGATTTAAACTCTGGTTTAAGTTAAACCTGACATCAGAATACGGGCCATATAAGTTTTGCATTTGAAGGTGTGTTTCCCAATTATAATTCTAGATACTAGCTCACATCTACAAATATTGATGTAAATATCAAAAGTAATCAAATCATTTTGATTCCAGAAAGAATATAATGGTATACAACTTTTTAGAGGTATAGCATTGCCAACGATGTTGCCTTATTAAACAGAAAAAATAAAATACCAAAGAAATTAATTGTTATATATTTACTTCTGATCTTTTAAATTATAAGCAATTATGATCTGAATATGTACAGACTCTGTATTGGTGCATAAACATATTAGAACTTTTGAGGATTTTGGTAGACAATTTGAAAATGTGGGCTACTATCTTTGATTCATACCATTCATCATTGTACTTTGTTTAAATCAGGGTAACAGTAAAGTGAACCTATCTCTCTGATCAAACAGCATTCTTCAGATGTTCATATTGGAAGTCAATTCCACTAGATGGGATGTAGCTACCTTTAACATTTCAAAACAGAGAACATGTTTTAAACTGCTGCATGCAATGCACAAGTGTCTTTAGTTTAGAGCTATCACTCTGCGAAATAAAAGACTGTAATGCAACCGCTTACTGCGAAGTAGAGTATATCCATATAGTGACTGCGCTATATAAACTATCTAATTAATATTACTTCTTTTGGAATATTTTGATTATAATAACCAGGGGGTGTTGTTCAAAATCAACTGCAAATCAACAGCATCTTTGCAAATTGTAACAGGCATTTTCCTTTGCGCACGGCATGCACATTTAACAAGATGCGAATGAAACAATAATTTTGATTGGCACGTTCCAAACAACTGCAACTTGCGATCAACTGCATTTTTTTAACAACAACCTCCTAGGGCACCCTTATGGTTTAGTGATCCTGATACTGGTCTTGTAATGCAGATGATATAGGATTTAATCTGTATGGTGCTTTTTCACAATTGCTCAGTCATCTGACAGACAGGAGTAGCATGTGTCACCCCGTTCTAGTACATTACAGACCATTTTGAAAGAATTATTTATTATTGTCAATATTCATATCTGATCATCTCTTACAAGAGGGGCTCAGATTGGGGTAAATCTTGGTTGGGATAGGTTCCCATTTCATCAAATTTATTTTAAAAATATGATAGAAGGATGCTTTATAAAATAAGTGCAATTCATATTTTCATGTTTATAAATATATATATGCCTGTATGAACATTTAACCATTGTGCCTTCATGGAAGAACAATTATTATGTTTTGATTATACTTCATATTTGTATATATTTGAGATTGAATATGTATATGATTGGACTTGGACCTGACACATTATTACATTACTTGGTTTGATAATGATATTTATATGCAGACGTATTTAATGCAGATCGAGGTGAAAGCCACATACATGTAGCACTCACTATGAGCAGAAGGGGCAAATGGAATAGACTAAGGGGGTGTTGTTCAAAATCAATTGCAAATCAACTGCAACTTTGCAAATTGTAACACACGTTTTCATTCGCGCATGGTATGCGCATTTAACAAGACACGCATGAAACAATGATCTTGATTGGCACATTCCGATCAACTACAACTTGTGATCAATTGCAGCTTTTTACCAACACCCCTTTAGTAAGCAACTTCATTCAATCCTTCACAATAGCTTCATGATTACAAAAGAAAATAGTTTCTAAGTTCATTCACTGGACAGGGAGAAAAAGAGAGAATAATCATAAAGAAAGAGGAGTGTAGATGTAGAAACACAACATTTCACCTCTGCATAAATGATAAAGTTGAACATGTTGACATCTTCACTTTATTTAATTCATTTGACAGTCTGAGATTTTGTCATTTATCATGCAGGCACTTATACAGGGTTAAAATATGTTATTTTTTTAAATCACAATACACAAACATTGGTCTAGTGTATATATCTATAATATTGCTGAGCTACAAGTACACATTTTTTTGTGTTTTTAAATAATTTGGGTACCCATTTTGTATCAAATTCTGGCCTGTATTCTGAAAACTATGGTCTCTTCTATTTTGAGGAAAATGATGTAAAGCCTCCCAAATAAATTCTAATTAATAATAAGCACTGCTCAATGGTACTGGTGTTGCTTTCAACCTTATGCAAGCACAGCCAACACTGCATGAATATCAACCAATATTGCATTGTACTTTAGACTTCATACGACGATGCTAACAAAGTTTGAAAGAGGTTCATCGTGGTGAAGAATAATAACATCAGTTGTCTCATGATGTGCAAACGTAGAACATTAGTATAGTGACGTTCTATGTTTGCACATTGTGAGACAACTGATCAACTCTCTTCAATGATGCTAACATAGAAAACAACAAAGGTTTCAGAATTATTGCCCTGTTGCTTTGATCACATTCTTGCTCAAGGAAGTTGATATCATAGTGGGTTTTGAACCTTTGACCTCTGATTTCAAGACAAAGGTCAGAACCACAGCACCATGCCAGATCCACATTCATGTGATTAAACAGTGTGAAAAATCTTTGATGCAATATTTTTTGGATTTATTCAAGCTATTTCAATGAATTTTTTTGATAGCTATGTATGATATGAATGAATGTATAAATAGTATAATCTATATACATGTAAATAATCAAAACAGTACATTACATTACCTATGTATGCATTATATATTGATGTATATTATGAAAAATGTATTATTGATTGAAAATTATTTTTGAATAGTAAATTTTAGAAATGGTATATTTATGTAAGGGAATGATTCAATATCCACAGAGATGACAACTCGTCTGTAATATGAATTAGAGATGAAAACACAAATTGTCAAACGGCCAGAGAAAATGATTCCTCTTGGAAGAAATGTTGTAACAAAAGAAATGAAAAAAATAATTCACTCATGAACTATTAAAGCCCAAGTATAGTTTTGGTAAAGATGAAGAAATGTGAAGTTTGGGAATGTTTATGATGACATATAATTCTTACACACATGTTGAGACCATAGCATATTTTTTTACGAACTGATTCCTTTAAAAATTTGAATTTGACCGTTAAAACATATTTAGCGCCCTCTCTTGGTTATAGCATTATTTTGCTAGTTATCGAGCATATAAAAAGTTATTTCCGAGATTTGACTTTAGAATGATATAAAAATATACACAAAAATTACATTCTGAAATTTTCATCCAATTCCGAGCATGTGAATTTGTCCTTTATCAAGAAAGAAAATATTGAAATAGTGTGGTGCAGCACCAACGCTATTTTAATTTGCACATTTTAGGTTATAGCTTTTCCCAAACTCGTTCATTTTTCGCACAATCTTTTGTGCAATATGTTCATGATACTATATTTCATTTCATATAGATTTGAAGACAAAATCTGGCGATAAAAATATTTGCTTTTACCAAAACTGTACTTGGGCTTTAAGTGAATATGAATGTATCTTATTGGCATTAAACATTGGTTGGCATTTACTCTGTTCACTTATATCATCATTGTACTACATTTGTAGAATTTCTTTCAAATTCATATATGAAAGTTCATATTCAAGGGCTTGTGTATGGAAATGTTGTGGTGTATTTGTTCTGATTCTCGCCTTTCATCTAGAGGGTTGGTAGTTCGAATCCCACCCATGACATTTATTTCCACACTGTGCTGCGCTCAACTTTGGTGTTTCAATGGGTTCCCGGTTGGATTTGAAGATTGTCATCGGGACTGTAGGTTAATATTATGGAAGCTTCCCTGGATTTAAGATAACACGCTCTTAGTTCGGTGCTATTGTTTATTCTTTGGCAGGGATAATGATATTGTTAGAACGCTTTGGGCCTTGTGCCCCGGTCACATAGGACCCCGGAAGCAACACGATTCACCCCGACTCTTTGTTAATTCACAGGTAAGTGCCTCAGAACAACGAGTCGGGGTGAATCGTGTTGCTCCCGGGGTCCTATGTGACCGGGGCTTTAGGGGGATAGCCACATATAAGAAAAATTATTATGATGCACAATATGTCATAAACCCACAGTATATTGTATCATATCAGGACTAATGGTTTCATTTTTGGGTCACATTGAATGAGAGTAGTGAATATTTCTTACAGGTGAGATATGGGACACTTTGCCTTGATTCACTCCTTTCTCAATTAGGTTCTGAATCAATATTTCCAAAATACAAAGATCATTCCAAACCAGACTAATTATTTTTCCATTTTACATTCCCTGGAACATGACATTCCACTTGTCATCACTATACAAAGGGCTTTTGCTTGATGTTTTCTCGTTTGGTCCACATTCACGTTCAGGTTTGTCACTTTGCTGAGCACTGCACGTATTTCCACTGAGTTATTGTATTCACATCATGTTATCTTTTCTTACACCACACAATGTATTCTTACATACAAGCAATATTATTTTCATTCCTTTCTATAGCTCAACAGGTACAGACTATTATTTCATATGTAATCATGTATTGAAAAAAAAAATAAAAAGCACATTTATCAGGGTAGCCTATTTTATGAATAATTCATATTTTATATAAAGTATACTTATACATGTATCCTTGTTCACCAGTGAGTTTATAGAGTTAAGATGTTGATTGTGTTGTGGAGAATTTATATACACATTGATTACGTGCATTATGTTTCATTCATTTGTTGAGCAATAAATTACATTGTTACACATGTTATATGATAGAATGTGTTACTAATTTATTTGTCACTGTCTTTTGGCTGGACCAAAGTGATACAAATTTATGCATACCTCTTTAACAGTGGTTAATGTTGAAATCTTGCCCAAGGATGGTCCGACATTACAACGAATGATTCATGAAAATTGGATCCAAAATATTACAGTACCGTTGTTTAAGTGGTTACTTGGTACTTATAGAGTACTGGGTGGTGTTTCACCAAGTTACAAAAGACTTTAGGAACGACTTAACGCACGACTGGTATCAGTTCTTGCGCTGAATAACTCTAAAAACGATTGAGTGAAACACCACCCAGGTTAACTTTCATCTTTTACACTTAAAGGGAAACCAACCCCTGGAATTATCTAGCTCTCATTGAATGAATGAAAACCCATTCAAAGGTTATGAATTTTTGAATTCACAGAGATTTGACGATCACTGCTGGTCATGGGGATCCGTGCGATCGGAAACACTGACAGAATCTGTGACGTCATGTAGGACAACTCATTCTAGAATTTGCCACTCTCAATTATACACACTTGCACTGTATGCATCACACAGTCCTGTCTGACCCTCCACTGTCCTTCAAGAATTCCACCTTCAAACGTCACATTCCAGTATGACCTTGCCATGCCTTTCACAAGTTCTCCATTGATATCTGAGTTTCCTGTATGACCTTGTAATGTCCTTCATGAGTTCTATCTTCAAATAACGCATTCCGGTATGACTTTGTCATATCCTTCAAAAGACTTTCCTGCATGACCTTGTAATGTTTTTCATACGTTCTACCTTCATATCACATAGTCCTGTATGACCTTCTCAATGCCCTTGAGGGTTTGTGGTGTGTACTCCTCCAGGGCTAAACTCAACAGAAGTGGCTTGGATTGATTCTTCAGAACATGCTTGCCGATGTTCCTTGCAAACACATGAGTCACGGGCTATAAAAGAGGAAAAAAATAGAAAAATTATTTAACAAAGTTTAATTTGCAAAACATATAAATCAGTTCCATACAGTAGGATACGCTTTTATTTTTTTTACAAGGATGCGCCTTTCATGAAGATATTGAATCACAACACATTATTGTATGATAATTCACACATCAGTCCAGTGGTGAAAACGTATAATCATTATAAATAAAAAAAATTGGGGTGGCAAGCTGTTGTTAATGTACAATAGTTTGTCATCCAAATGCATTTTCACACCACTGGCTCAATCCACATCACAGTACCAATTAAAAAAATGCATGTGTCATTTACATTATACTAGGCTGGGAAAATATGTTATGTCTAGTCAGAATTTGAATTGCATAAATTGGTGTTAATATAGGACAGACATTCAATACATAGCAACTTTTAGCAAAACAGAATGCCATGTTTCCTCTATTGGAATGTATTGTATCAGATGACCTTCTCATTGAAAATGCATGATATTTCACTATGTAAAAAAAAAATGGTGGTATTTCCCATTTTTTAAGGGTGATGGTTGTAGAAGTGATCGTAAATGGCATCGCAAACTTGTTTAGAAGGCTATTGATAGGTCCACTATTATGACAAATAATACATAAGATTTATAGAGCGCCATTATCCATTTTGATTCAATGCTCAAGGCGCTTGAATGAGCGATGAATGATTTTAAACTAGGGGACATACAAGATTTACAAAAATGGAAATAAAGAAATGAATGAATGTCTGTCTTCAGAAAGCAATGTTAAACAGATAAGTTTTTGATTAGTCTTGAATGAGGTTGTACTTGTAGCATTCTCATTGCACTTCAAACTAATTTCTGTCAATCACTGGTTCTTAACGGATAAAAAGACATCTTACCTCATCATTCCCTAAAAATACTTGAGTTGAATACGTCTCTTCTCGTTTGTCTAATGGTAGATTATCTCGTGTGACCTGTATCTGTAAAAACAAACACAACGAAAATTGCTATCATTGGTCATATCATAAATGGTAGCCCCATGGAGATTGAAACCCTCATGATTCATTACCTTATCAAATTGGATGAAACAAAGCAAAACATGTTTGCTTAATTTGATAGAACCAGCATTTTCCATTATTTTGATAAAACAATCATTGAACTTGCCTCATTTGTTTTGGTGCTAAACAAGGCTAAATTGTAGTCCAGACCATTTATCGCTTATAAATATTTGGCAGTATTAAACATCCTTGGTATTGTATCAAAGGAGAAATGCTTTTCTTTCAGACTTATATCACTAAATCAACTTCTTAATATCATAACATCAAATTTGATAAAGTATGATTGGATTCCCCTGTATCAAGAGACAAGAAAAAATAAATATATATATCAAAATGGCAAATAATCTTTTGTAAGTTTTTCAAGGAGATTAATTTAGATGATGGAAATGAAGTATCAGTTAAATCATTCATTCCACAACCATTTAAAAAATCAGCTGCAAGTGTTTCTCATACTTATATTTGAGCTTTTACAGTGGAAACTCAGTATAACAAGGTGCTTGTGACCATCAAAATTATCTTGTTATAGCAGTAAGTTCTTAATAGTAGAGTTAAAAAATAATAAGTTATCAAGAGCTGGAACCAGATTTGTTACCTCTTTATATCAGATATTTTGTTATATCAGATCTCTTTATAACGAGTTTCCACTGTACATGGATTCTACACATGTTCTCCTACTACATAGAACAATTTTCCCATCCAGAACTGTTCACCTACCATCCTACTATATAATTCGCCTAATCTTGTGTGTAAATTTGTTTGATGTTTGTTTGGCTGCGTATTTCTCTCAACCTATTACACCAATCGTCCCCAAATTTCTCTTTTCCCCGTTTTAGATAACAGAAAGAAACCTTAGACTATTAACAATTACTGTCGATGCCTAATTAT
>BQKZ01002628.1:71664-83609 GCA_036244855.1 Temnopleurus reevesii | reverse complement strand
TATATTTATATTTTCGGTCATTTTTCCTTCCGTGCACACTAAGAAAAAAGGGTGCACAAAGGATGCAAACATTCGGGGACAGGTGCAATATTGCACCCTTTAATATCCGCTCATCAAAAAGGGCACATAAAGAGTGCAAACTACCAATGGGAGGCGAGGGGCTGCAGGCCCCTCCCCCAATTTTGCATTTAATACGTGCAAGCCCATGGGAGTGTGTAAACAAAAATGCATTACATACACAAACCTTATCCATTCCCTCCCTCCAACACTTTTCAAAATAGATCCGCGTGCCTGATTTGTTTAACCCTTTTTTTTTTCAAACAATATATCCACCACTTTTCCAAATAGTTCTTGGTGCCTGATTTGTATCCTAACACGTTTGCTTTTTGGGTTACTCTGCAGATGCTCAATAATATCTCAACTTGATTTCTATGGGTTTATTAAGGTTTAACAAATTGGTATGAGTGGGTAGACATTAGAGGCTGGGGGCTGCAGCCCCCTCCCCCAATTTTTCATTACAGAACGTGCAAGCCTATGGGAGTGTATGAAAACGGTATACGTCCTTACCGCCCCCCTCCACACACACACACACACACACACACACACACACACACTCCAGTACTTTTTACAATAGATCCACGGTGATTGATTTGTTTAACTTCATGCGTTTTTTTTTTCTTTTTTAAATCTCATTTGACTTTTGGAGTTTTGCTTTTATGTTACTCTGTAGATTATTATCAATAAAGACCTTTTATCTAGAATTCTATGGGCGGATGAATTTGTCTGATCACTCAAAAGTAATTATTTTGATTTTTTGCAGCTGTTATTAAAATTAAGCATCCAGTCCTAAAATATAGATAAAAAGCAACCCTCTCTGGATTAAAAAAAAAACAGTCCAACAAAAGAAATCGTGTGCCAACAAATTAATTCGGTCTAAATCTAAAACAAGTTTATTTTATTCAACATGGTACGATAAAAATGTTATCACAATCGCTGACTTTTTTAATCCCCCATTTCCAGGTCATAAACTTTTTGAGGAGATGGTGCTTGATTTTGACATTCCCCCTGAAGATAGGAGAAAATACAATTTCTTGATTAAATGTATACCGGATGATTGGATGAATAGTTTTGATGTGGATAATTGTTGGTGTACATGAGACTTTAGTCTTTAAGCTTTTAAGTATGAAAAGAGTCCCCAACGAATCATTTATGTTGTTACTTGGAAGTACACTTCCATCAGAAAAGAGACTTGCATTTTGGAAAGTAAATCTTCGAGTTCCATCCCCTGTTAACTGGGAAAATATTCACAAAACAAATTTCCTTTGTACAATTGACACTATAGGTTAAGGTCGTTTTATTTCAAACTTTTTCACAATGCAATTGCTTTAAATAAGTTCTTGTATAAAATTATGAGAAGGGATTCTCCTAACTGTTCGTTTTGTAATAAAAAAAAGAGGAAACGATAGTTCATTTATTATTGGAATGTGTAAAGGTGGCTCCTCTTTAATTTGGGAAGACCTCATAACTAATATAATATATCTCAGAAGTTAGGAAATGTATTATATGCAACAAATTGTGATATGTTTGGAATAGACCATGACAAATATATTTTCTATCTGTTTCTGCCATTGAAATATTATCTTTATATTTGTGAATTCAGTTCCAAAAAATCCCAATTTTATTGCATTTATAAGGCTTTTGTAAAGAAACAAAAGGATGTTGGCCAAAAAGAATAATACATTACATGCCCACTTCAAGAAATGGCGATTTTTATTATGATATATCTGGCATGCATGTTTTGCTAGCATTAGAAAATCCCTATTTACTTTTATAATGCTGTTCATCCTTGAGCATTTCATGCATGCCAGAGAAGTGTTTCAAATATATGTTATTACTTCAGGCATGTCTCTTTGGTTTGTCACCCTGCCTGCTAGAAGAAGAGTTCTATAGTTTTTTCTATTGCATGTACTTTTATATTAGTATACTAACTGAAGTTATTCATGTATGTTGAGAAGAAAGAAATATTATCAATTTCAATAACACGTTGGTTATTTTTCAAGCTTATGTTATAACATATTTTGGGCATATTTCCGTTTGTTTTAAATATCCTGCACCCCTTGACAGTTCTATAATTTAAATATCTGAAAGTTCTCGTCTGGTAAAAAACACTTTCTGCCTCTACATGTTTTAATTGTTGCTTTGAAGTTGTTGTTATTATGTTTGATCATTCCAATCTTGTCTAAATATTGTTATTTGTATCTTAATTTTGTTGAATCATATCATTATTGTGTATATTGTATTTTGATAAAAAAGAAAAGAAATGGTGTGCCAAGAAAATAAGAAGAAAATATNATCTAGAATTCTATGGGCGGATGAATTTGTCTGATCACTCAAAAGTAATTATTTTGATTTTTTGCAGCTGTTATTAAAATTAAGCATCCAGTCCTAAAATATAGATAAAAAGCAACCCTCTCTGGATTAAAAAAAAAACAGTCCAACAAAAGAAATCGTGTGCCAACAAATTAATTCGGTCTAAATCTAAAACAAGTTTATTTTATTCAACATGGTACGATAAAAATGTTATCACAATCGCTGACTTTTTTAATCCCCCATTTCCAGGTCATAAACTTTTTGAGGAGATGGTGCTTGATTTTGACATTCCCCCTGAAGATAGGAGAAAATACAATTTCTTGATTAAATGTATACCGGATGATTGGATGAATAGTTTTGATGTGGATAATTGTTGGTGTACATGAGACTTTAGTCTTTAAGCTTTTAAGTATGAAAAGAGTCCCCAACGAATCATTTATGTTGTTACTTGGAAGTACACTTCCATCAGAAAAGAGACTTGCATTTTGGAAAGTAAATCTTCGAGTTCCATCCCCTGTTAACTGGGAAAATATTCACAAAACAAATTTCCTTTGTACAATTGACACTATAGGTTAAGGTCGTTTTATTTCAAACTTTTTCACAATGCAATTGCTTTAAATAAGTTCTTGTATAAAATTATGAGAAGGGATTCTCCTAACTGTTCGTTTTGTAATAAAAAAAAGGGAAACGATAGTTCATTTATTATTGGAATGTGTAAAAGTGACTCCTCTTTAATTTTGGAAGACCTCATAACTAATATATCTCAGAAGTTAGGAAATTATTTATATGCAACAAATTGTGATAGAATGTTTGGAATAGACGATGACAAATATATTTCCTATCTGTTTCTGCTACTAAAATATTATCTTTATATTTGTGAATTCAGTTCCAAAAATCCCAATTTTATTGCATATAAGGCTTTTGTAAAGAAACAAAAGGATGTTGGCCAAAAAGAATAATAAATTACATGCCCACTTCAAGAAATGGCGATTTTTATTATGATATATCTGGCATGCATGTTTTGCTAGGATTAGAAAATCCCTATTTACTTTTATAATGCTGTTCATCCTTGAGCATTTCATGCATGCCAGAGAAGTGTTCCAAATATGTTATTACTTCATGCAGCATGCATGTCTCTTTGGTTTGTCAACCTGCCTGCTAGAAGAAGAGTTCTATTGACTGTACTTTTATATTAGTATACTAACTAAAGTTATTCATGTATGTTGAGAAGAAAGAAATAATATCAATTTCAATAACACGTTGGTTATCTTTCAAGCTTATGTTATAATATATTTTGGGCACATTTCCGTTTGTTTTAAATATCCTGCACCCCTCGACAGTTCTATAATTTAAATATCTGAGAAGCTCTGAAAGTTCTCGTCTGGTACACTTTCTGCCTCTACATGTTTTTATTGTTGCTTTGAAGTTGTTGTTATTATGTTTGATCATTCCAATCTTGTCTAAATATTGTTATTTGTATCTTAATTTTGTTGAATCATATAATTATTGTGTATATTGTAATTTGATTTGATTTTGTTAATAAAATAACATAATTATAAAAAAAGAAATGGTGTGCCAAGAAAATAAGAAGAAAATATTAAACGCCACCTCGAGTTCATTTGAGGACAGATGATCTCATTTTTATGGAAATCTATTTTCAGTGACACAATAACAGAAGCAAATCACGAGTAATTACAAAGAAATATATTGTGCCCCTCGACCTGATGCTGCTTCTAATAAGTTGAAAGTTTCATGGTGCAGAATGTAAGTATTTTGACTTTCTGGTAAAAGAAAATTGGACATATTCCCAGTGGATTAACGAAGGTATAGCCGCTAAACCGCACCGGCGACGTCATCGACTCCGAGGCGAGGGGCAGGGGCTGGGCCGGGGGCAAATCAGACCCGCGCCCGGCAATGGTGGGGGAAGGGTATCATGACCGTATGTCACCAAAGATTGATGGGGATCGGGGACACAGTCATGGACATGGTCATAGGCCTTGAAATACACAATTATTTTTGATTGCTTTGTCATGAAATATAAATGGATATTGTAGGCTTCAAATATTTAGAAAAGAACAATCATCTCGCGAAAGAATTAATTTTTACTGCGAAATTGTGATATCAAAATTCCATTGACGGAACAATTGCATCGCTATCGGTAAACACAGGGATATGGCGAGAATTATCACAAACTGCGTCATATTTATTCATTCATTTATATATTTAACTTATTTGTCTCTTATATTGATTCGTAGATTCCGATTTGCACTAAATTTGTAAATTCGGTTCCATCAAAGTTGCAAGATTTATGATATAGAGGTCTAAGTTAAACTTAAACTTTCAGCTTGAAAAAAGCATGACGTCAATGAATATCCTATTGAATATTAATTTGATGTTATCATAAATATCCAGAAGAGTACCGTACATGTATGTGTGAGATATATTTTGGCAAAATTTGATCAGGAACAAAGCAAAGTCATTTTAGATGAAATACACCCTCTCACTTTTGCAGTTCAAAATATTTGGCATCCTTCTCTGCATCCCATTCACTTTACACGCTCAAAAAGAACTTAAGAAGAATGTCTTTGGCCAGGAAATCTTAGTGTCGCTTTTACACACACATAATCATGAAACTTGTCTCATTGAATATCCAGGGGACCCTACAAATTAACGATGTATATACCTTTTTTTCAAAAAAAGTTTTTAGAAAAGATTTTAACTGTAATTTTTAAAAAGTGCCTGTGTTTTAAGGTACAAGAAATGTAGCTATCTTTTCTACACAATTCTTCTTTGTGACGCAGTTGGTGATGTTCAGGAAAAAGTGACATCCCATTTATTGGGGTGCAGATGAGCAACCCGACACAGAGGAAGATGCCCATGCCATACATGTAGTTTGATATTAAGCAAAATATTAAGGAATCAAATGTTATGACTGTTTGGTTACAATTATAAGAAGAATCCTGGTCAGTGTCGTATAAAAAAATAATAAACCCATGTTTTTCAGCCAACGGAAGCAAATCTACCGATTTTTAAGCGATATTCCCAATATTTCTTGCCCACTCCTTATATCAAAATTACCAGTTTGGGCAAGAAAGGTCCCTGTTCATGATGGCAATATCAGATTTTTGATATTTTCTCATTTTTTAAAAAGACTGATATGATGTGCGAATTATTATTACATGCGAATTAATATGACAGCACTATATAAAGTCTATGGAGTGTAGTTGGAAATTCTTTGTTAAACCACAAAGTATAAATTACCAAAGTACAAAAATACACCTATTGGTGGTCTGTACTTAAAGCGATATATATATTTCTAAAATACGAAGAAGCCGCTCTAGCACCCTCTTACTAGCTCTGTAAAGTATACCCTGCAGCTCATCATGTCTAAATTGCGAGTTAACCCAAGGATTTCCTAATCCAAGCGGAGGGCCAACAAGAGAGATCAAGGAGATCCTCCTCCACCGCTGTTGAAACGAATGCAAGTCAATTAGTGGGGTGGACTATTTCACAACAATGTCAAAACTTTCCTATGTCCCCGTCATGCTTAGATGCACAGATCATGGAACTTTCATTCTGCAAGTACGAAAGTTCGAATGTTGGGGTCCAAAATGAGGCCTTCCAGACAATCAACGCTCAAATAAAGAATATGTACATTTAAAAAAAATGTTTTTGACTCTGTTGGCATGATTTTTGTAAAAATGTAGTGAAAATTAATTTCTTCTCATTACTCCCACCCAAATGCAGATTTTAGGAGACATGGCTTATGGATCACAAACTCTCCACAGGGCATATTCTGGTAAGCATACTCTTTAAAAGAAGAGTCTACCCACAAATTTGATTTTCTTAACAGAGGGATTACCTTTTACTGAACATATATTGACCATTAAAAACAACTGTAAGTCAATAATATTTGTTTAATTGATATTTTAAATAATCACGTGACTGCTTGGGCTGTGACGTCACGGGTGCACAACTGAGATTTTTCGGCAAGTTTGCTCTGGGCCTAACCAAATTCAAGAAAATAAATAGGAATTTTTGGTAATTTTATTCTACTCAAATGTTTAAATAAAATTAGTAAAAATAATTAAATTCTTTTCTAAATTTATTTATTGGCATTACTGATTGCAAAAATAATAAAAAAGGATTTTAAACCAATATATTATCTAATGAGAGCGCACGATGTTCATCCGCGTTGCCCATAGACGCCTTGTTATAGCTTGTGAATAGCAGTGCACGCACGGATTGTTTACATGTTTTAGCTGAAATTTGGAAGCAATCTGTACTCAAACCTTCAACTTTCAGTGCGTAATTTTCTTGCAAATCTTACCCTAATCTTCGAAATACGACCCTAATGGAAAGTATGGACGATACTGACAGGACTCATGGTCATCGTGGGCCTGTTGCTTATGATTTTGCCCCAAAAAGATCGTCTCGTTCGCGTTCTCTGACAACTGCATCGCAGCAGACGCCGCTGAATACGCCGGAGATGGACTTCGAGTGCGAGAGGCGAGAAGTGCAACCACTGCCAGGCGAAGACTCTGCGGCACCAACCAGAAACAAGCGACCCTCATGAATGAACACTCCCGTCGATTGCTGGTGCAAATGTGGAAAATGTCACCCAATGCCCTATGAAGTAGAACACATTTGCTGCCAGGAACTTCACTTTCCAAAAAAAAAAGAATTAGAAGGACAGTCTTGTATTACACTTGACGATGAATTTGAGAAAATTTGTCTTACCCGTGCAGTGTTGGAGGTCGCTGTTGTGAAAACATGCTTCATGAACGTACGCGTAACGGACGCAGAAATAGTTGTGCACCCGTGACGTCACCACATCGGAGACTTGCACCTCATTTGCATAAATTTTTCTGGGAAATTTGAACCTTAAAATGGCAAAATAAGCATTATTTTACAAAATTGTGACGCAAAACCTTCGATTATGGGTAAAGTAAGGATGTAGAAAGAACATATGTCGATAAAATTTGTGGGTAGACTCTTCTTTTAAGCATGCACTTAAAATCATTCAGCACATCATCTGTACATTTCTATGCACAGATACTCAAATTTGAATGATTGATAAATGCTATTTAAATTTGATGTCTTCATCATCGTCATCATTACAAACATCATCACCATCATCACAAATGATGATGATGATCATCATCATCATCATCTGTTTGTCCTTGTCAATTAGTTGTATTATTAGTTTTTAAAACAAAGGGGGAAAAATCGGATCTCAAAGGAGCAAAATAAATGTTACAAAATAAAATGCATCTCGTGAGTCATATTTAAAGGGAAAAATAAGGGTAATATCTTAAAACAAATGATTCACAAATTTGGAGTTAATGTGTGTGTCTGTAACAGTGCCAGGGCCTTTTAAAAATATTAGATATTGTTACTTTGTATTTTTTCTTTCCAGGTCGCATGTTCTTTCATTTTTGTTATTATGTTTTGTTTTCTGTTTGTTCCTTTTAGTGTCCAGTGTGGAGGGTATTGATTTGAGACTCAATGACAAATTCAAGCCAACAAATAAGGTCACTCTACCTCTTCAGTATAAACACAAGGAGCCTCAGCATACAAATTCTGATCTTGAGGTAAGCTTTCTCCACATGATTACTGAGCAAAATAATTGAACATAGTAAGAATATTTCATGAAAATATCTTGCTTGTCTACCTTGCAGAGGAAAGTTTGGAATGTTTTGCTCCTCTACATTCTAGATGGCGTGGGTAAATTAAGCATAGCTGCCAAGTATTATTAATTTTAAGTAATCATTACTAATTTTGGCTTGAGATATGCATGGTTTTGTGTTAAACCCAGTAAAGATTACTTATTTTGGCAACAGTAGTGTCATGCATTTCAATGCTAAACAGTGGAAAATTACTAATTCTTAGCAGGATTATTACTTATTTTCACTGACTCATGTTGGAAGCTATGATGATGGTTATTGACAGAGGTTGGAATGGTTGCCCTTATATCAAAATACAAGTAGGGCCACAATTTTTAGGGGTCAGTGACACAAAGGTGTCGCTCCAATTTGGCCATTTTCTAAAAAAAATTGTTAAAAATGTTGGTCCACTGATGAAGATATAATCAAGAGAACAACTTGTAATCTTTGATACATGTACAATGCTTTAAACAATTAAATTTGACTGTGCAGGGCAAGTCAGTATTTTTCGCTAACTGGTATGTAAAAGCCTAGAACAATAAATGTAGTAAAACTGTCTAAACTGAGATCGCATTGTCATCAGCTTTATAGTAATACCAGGTACAGTGCAAACAGAATATTTTTGTTGGTAAATCTTAATATTTTCTTCTTGGCCTGTTTTTTCTTTTACCTGTAATCTGCACTTCATTTTTACAGTATGACTTCAAGGCTGAGAACAACTTCCTAGAATGGCTGAAAGATGTAAGACAAGCAGAATTAGAGAGGGAGGAGATGAGAAAACATCAGCAGCTTGGAGCTGAGGCTGCGGAAGCAGCTTTGCAACAAGAAGATACAGTACCGGATGGCCCGAGGACCACAAACAATGAGTTTCCTATGCAAAATAGTACAGTGTCACAAGGTCCGCTCCTGCCACCAGTGCGTGCAACCCTGAGCAATGAGATTCTTCAGCCTGTGCCTCTAGCAAACAGTATTTCTAAACCAGTGAACAACAATCAGGCCATCAGGACTGATAACTGGGATGACTTTGAGGGTCGTTCGCTGGATCCGTTTGAGTTGACTGAACTAGAGACGATCAATGATCTCGAAGAGCTTCGCAGCGTGTTGGCCAACTCTGCTCCCGTGGCTTCACCACCTGTCAGTAGCAACCTTCTCCAAAAGTCTAGCCCCCCTCCCACTGCAGATGTGGAAATGGAAGAGGCTGCATCTTCCTTGGAAACCACAGATATTCCTGCATCAGAAGAGAACAATCAAGTACAGATGGAGACAAATATGAACCAAGTTTCCTTCAAACCAAACAAACCAAACCCTCCTCAGCTGGACAGTGAACCTCCCTCTGTTCCACCTCCAGCTTATCAATTGACAAATTCCCAAGTTCCCTCTCTCCCCAACAGAACTTTTCCAAGCACTTCTACATCCCCTGTGTTACCGCCCATTAGAAGCACTCCTTTTGCTTCACATAACCCCCTCCCACCCATTGGCCCTTCAAGAGAAAACTCTGATGCTGGTATGCCTCCATCGAGTTCCGGAGGTGGTGTTCCACCCGATCAAGGCCGACGTTCACCTCCTCCTAGTTACTCATCTGTAGACTTCTCTCCTGGCTCTTCGAGGACCTCGTCCAGTGCAGCTCTTGATCCTCCTCCTAATTATCCCATGGTGAGTGCCGTGAATTAAAATCTTTCATATTTCTATGCAAGTTTGCTTGTTTATTTCTTATCTTCTGTTGTTCTGAATAAATAGGTTCTCTTTCACCAACCAGGGCCGTGTTTCATAAAATTGTGTGTAAATAAACGCAAGACTCCATTGGTGTCAGGAGTTGTCATTGAGAACAGGAAAGTGTCACCAGTCATTCTTAAAGTCATGTGTACCTCTATTCTGAACAGCTTTTAACCCAGGTTTGCATCTCATACAAACAAGTACTCTGCACATGACTGGTGACCTTTTCTCAATTGCTGAATCAGTGACATGGGAGTTATTGAGTGCAGGAAAGGGTCACCAGTCACATGTAGAGTCACTCGTACTTCTTCAAACATGAAACTATGTGTTTTAAGTTGCCTGGAAGCTGTGAAAAAAAGTCACAGCACTTGCAAGGGAACCTTTTTTTCCCAGTTCCCAGCCACTTGAAGCACAATGCTTTTTGTGCATATACCCTTTTTGGTGAAAGAGAATCTACTTATTATGATTGCATTATACCCAACCAATGCACATCTTATTCTCTTATCTCTTGTTTGTTTGTTGTATAGCTTCTTTAAACCACATGTAAACTTTTCAGCTCCCTCCCGCTAATTACCTTTTTGAGTGCAGCATATTTGCATTTAATCCTGTGCATACATGTACACATCCTCTTTCCATGCTTCAGCAACTAGCAGTGGATGTTTGAGCCTCCAAATGCATTAATCTTGGTTAAAATATTGGCAAAATAAAAGATATGAGTTTGTGCATAAAAAATGAAGCAAACAAAATTCTGACTAACTAATGCAATTAAAAAATGTAATTTTTTGGCATTCACGCAGTTTATTCATTTTTATTTATTTATTTTTTTTTAATTATTATTATTTTTTTTTTTTTGTGGGGGGGAGGGGGGATTGGGGAAGCCTTAGAATCACATTGTTGGTAAATGGGAGCATTTATTGAAGCTAACCCATCTCCATGTACACAGCCCAAAGTTACTACATGTCTCGTGCTTGAGATGGATAAGGCCAAATTTTCAAAGCAAGCCTTTATGGTTGTTCACATCAGAGAGCATGTTGGGGTATTTACTTACGGAAGTGATTTCCTGCAGTGTAAACAATGCATGAAAGATCAATTGTACTAGAAAGGTATCACAGAATGTTAATAGCATTTGAAATAACCGTAAAAGCATGTACTCAAACAGAGGCTTTTTGCTACATGTAAATGAAGAAAGTGTGCTAATTTTTGCCTTGTCTACTGTTCAAATCAACATTAACATTAGTTTGTTTAACCCAGAGCACTAAATATAACACACAGCTACATGTATACAGTTGCACATACTAAAACTCAGTAAGTACAATACAGTGGGAACTTGATATACATGTAAAGAAATAATTATAATCCCATTATATATCCATGCTATAAACATGATTGCCGCCGTAACAAAATATTTTATATGGTCCCACCTTCCAAGCACCATGTGGCAGTAAGTTTCCATTGTATCAGCCTGGATACAAATGTCCTTGTAAATAATCTACATTTCCACAGAGAGAACAAATTCATGCAACCATGCCCATTGAAAATCCTGTAGATATCACTTCCACTTCACAGGAGAGTGTCAATTGATTATCAGATACATGTACATGTAGATCTACAATGGATATGCCGACCAAAATAATTTGTTTTTGGATGAGGGTTTAATACCAAATATATACAAGCATTTGTTCTGATAAGTGACGTTTATGAATAGACAATACCATTGGAAAATTGTATTCCCATGTACACAGGTGTGGTGCACTATGGTATGATGGTGCTCTGCTTTCATAGTAACACCCCCCCCCCCCCCCCCGAAACAATAAAAAGGAGAAGAAAAGAGAAGCACATGTCTCTTCATAAATTATAATCTTTATTTGTCAACTGACATTTCTGATTTATTGCCTTGAACATGTTAAAGAATATTAGAAATAACTATAATGAATATTTTGAGGGGACAGTTGGATGTATGATGGGATAGACTGTGTACCCCTTTTGAAATTCAAATGTATACATGGGAATGATGGTACATGTACTAACATTGATAACAAAATATATACATGTGCAAAATATAATGTTTAAAGGGGAATTACACCCAGGCAATAATGTACTGTCAGTAAATGAAGAAAAATCAGATGAACAAACTGTGAAAATTTGAGCAAAATTGGATAATCCGTTCAAAAGTTATGAAATTTCTAAGTCATCATT
>BQKZ01002628.1:58176-71483 GCA_036244855.1 Temnopleurus reevesii | reverse complement strand
CGTTTGCCAATTTAAGGAGCCCATGAGGGGTGTAAATAAAAACTTTGAAAATTCATAACTTTTGAATGGATTATCCGATTTTGCTCAAATTTTCACAGTTTGTTCATCTTATTTTTCTTCATTTAATGATAGCAATTCAATCTCTGAGTTTAGTTCCCCTTTAACATTAAACTATCTGTCAAAGTGGACAACGCAAGCCCTGTCTGGAAATGAATGTATTACAACAAATACTCATTTATATTTGCAGAATGATTTGTCTAATTATGCAAATGTTTTGGTTTCTTGGGATTAACTTTGATTTTATTCATGAATGAAAACTGTGAAATAAAAGAAATAAATACTTACCAACCTAAATATTGGGTTTGCTTAAACTGCGTGTGCACATATTGCATGCAAATGGAAATGTAAATCAAGCCTTTAAACTTTTGATGTACATGTGCATAAAATGTATGAGTCATAAAGATATTCAGTGCTTGTTTTTATCATGACTTTGAAACTGATATTGGCAAAGGTTGTCGTTGGCTGTAACCCAAAAGCTGATACAAAATACACTGTACATACAGTGTTCATGGGAAATGCATGCATTTTAGAACTTACATGTACAGTACTTAATATTAGATTCCTACATGTACATAAAATATACATGTACATGTACATATGCAGTGCATGCATTATAAAACATTTCTATTGATTTAATAATTTGAAGAAGCATTTCTTGTTTGCAACCTATATATGTATGGCTGCTTCAAATAATGTTTACGTGCACAATCTTTTTTTTTCGACCTGCTCAATGCTGAATGAGGTGCATGTACATGTATGGCTATTTTGATTGTAGGCTTTCCTGTACATGTACAATACATTTAGTCAATTTTTTTCGTAACAATTTTTTCTTGAATTTTTCACACAGAAATCCAAATATCTGAAAAATGTACACTTGTAAACTTAAAGACATGTTGTAATTTCACACATTATCAGATCAGTTATGATATTTTGTAATTTAGGTTTTAAAAATGGTTCACAACTTGTGCATCTATTCACTCATGAATTGCTGGCACTACATTTTACAGCATTCTTGCAATTAAATTCATGTTTTCTTCCCTGGCAGTCCCTTTTCTGGCAAACATTACAAGTTCTATTACAGCATTCATGTGTGTGTTGTGCAATATTTTCTTCTTTTCGATCTTAACCAATATTGTATGCAAACAAGATTTGTAAATTGCTCTGTTGGTCCATTACCCCAATCCTATTATAACTATTCACTGTGAGCAGGAGGGACAAAGGACTGGGACAAAGAAAACAACTTCATTCAGGCATTCACAATAGCTTCATGATCACAAAAGAAATCCCATGGTGTGTCTCTTGTTCAACATTTATCCACAGAATGAGAAGGGTGGACATTTCTTTTGTGTCCATCTAGCTACTGTTCATGCTTGAATGGAGTATGTTTACTTTGTCCCAGGCGTTTGTACCTTCTGCTCACAGTGATTGCACCCTTTCACATTGTGTGTTCATTGCACTTTGTACCTTTCAAATTGTGATTGCAGTGGCGTTTTCCATCTTTTTATCTTTCTCTTTATAGGATGAACTTGAAGCTAATTTCTCTCCAGCGGTGAGTCATTGGCCCGTATTCTGATATCAGGTTTAAATTAAACTCAAGTCTAATTCTGTGGTTTAAGTATGGGTCTAAGTGCCAAAACTTTATTTAAACTGTATAATTCTTATGTTAACTGCCATCTTTTCCCATGCTCTAATATTGTTGAAAACTATTAAAGATTTTATTCCGAGAGAGTTTTTAATACAATGAATGCCAAATGTGCTGGTACATTGTAATTTAAACACCGACTGTTATAGATTCAAGCCTCTTTTGGCTTCCCATACTTAAACCACAGATTTAAACTCTAGTTTAAGTTAAACCTGACATCAGAATACAGGCCATTGTGTTTGTCCATTTGTTTAATATTTTACTAGTGTGTTTTTATTTTATTTTTTTATACCAACATGCACCTTACATGTAGATAATGCCTTGTCGAGCTTATTTGCACAACTTATCGGAGAATGGATCTCGTGTAATCCAATTTTTATGGAAGCCCACAAACTTTGTGAATTGTGAATCACAAACTTTGGGTTCAGGAGCACAAACATTTGGGCACTGGTGGCATTTTGTTGTGACTACAAATAATACACAAATTCTACCTCCCTGGACTTTGGATGCAGATTTGAACCCAGGATGTAAATATTGTTTTCAGTGTATCTGGATTTGTGTCTTGGGTCACAATTTTGCAAGATTTTGCAAATTGGTTCTAAAATCCACAGTAAAGATGACAAATTGTTAAGTGTATACATGTACAAGTATTTAAGCACTCCCATAAAATTTGAGTTACATATTCCCCTTGTAATTTTGTCTTATTTTTAGCAATTTTGTGTAGATGCATTTTGATTCAATAAGTTGTGCAATATTGTCCAAATTTTATAATATGCTCATGGACCAATAGATCTTCTTGATTGAAAAAAAAATTGTAATGCCAAGCGAAAAAGGATAAGGAATTTCAGCGTGCACACTCAAAGTATTGAAAACTACATGCTCATTTTGTTTAAAAGAATCTCATTGGCGCATTGATTATGCAAATTAGTCATATTTCCCAAAACATAAAGAGTTTATTCATCAAAATGTTGTTTGGAATAATATGTTTAATCACTGTAATTGAAAAAAAAAACTTGGGGAAAATATTAAAATTCTCATTGTTTTTATGAATTTTTGTGTATTTCTTTTCCTTTTCCCTTTTTTTTTTTACTTTTGTTTCTCATTTTTTTTCTCGTAGAATACATTGAAAATTAATCAGCTCTCAATTTTACACCAATATCAAACAAAAAATAGCTTTAGATGATTCTATATCTCAAAAACATGATTTTAGCGAATAATTTCCTATTCCTTTTCTACACAAAACCATGAAATTTGTGGATTAATTTGAGCCTGCATTTTGTTACATACTGGTTCCAAGGCTAATGATAAAGATGTCTCCAATCAAATTTAAATAATTACAATTTTTTCTTTTATCTTGTCACATCCAGAACCTGAGTCGTTTCTCCCCGTTACCACCTCCATCCCACCAGCCAATCAGCATCGAGCCTCCGGATCCGACCTACGAAGCGATGAATGTGGAGGAGAAGAACTTTGTGAACACCATCGTTGGAATGGGCTTCCCCAAGGGAAGGACGGCTAGGGCTGTTAAGAACATAGGCAGTGATGATAGACAGGTAGGTCAATCATAAATGTCAGATTGAGTGGGCTCTAACTCAAATATTACATAATATTCAAATGAATGTGGAGGAGAAGAACTTTGTGAACACCATCGTTGGAATGGGCTTCCCCAAGGGAAGGACGGCTAGGGCTGTTAAGAACATAGGTAGTGATGATAGACAGGTAGGTCAATCATAAATAGATTTATTCAATAATTGTTGTGACATATAAACTAACATAATGCACACTACATTCATGTTGAATTTAGCATTTTATATAATGATATAATAAATTTCTTTTTTTCTCTCTCTCTCTGTTTTAGGTGGTGGATCTTCTGTGTGCAGTTGATTTTCTTTGTGGTCAAGGATTCCCGGAAGAGAAAGTCGAGATTGCTCTCAGCTTACAAGATAACAACCAAGAAAAGGTGCATTTCTTGAATATTGATTATGTAACGGATATTGATGTAAATCATGCAGAGTTGCCAACCGTCCTGGAATATCAATGAGGTCAAATTAAAGTATGAATAATGCAACAGCTGAACAAAAGTATGAGCACACATGCTAACAATAACTGCTCACTCATCCATTTACTTGTAATGAAAACTTTGGATTCGTATGAAAGTACACTTCAAACATATTCTAGAATGATTAACCTCTTTGAGTTGTGTACACAGTAATAAATAATGGATATTTTGTGGAATAAGAACTCCTAATCTTTCATGATATTCCATTTGAAAGGATTGCTATAATAGCATCTTTTATCTACATTGTATGGTCAAGGAACTTTGCAAAGAAAAATCTGAAAATATATCATGAAATTCTTTATCATTTTTGAAATTTCATTGAAGTTTTAACATTATGCCACACGACAATGGCCACTTTTGTGCTGCTGTTAGGTCTGCTACCCATTACAATTTGTCTATATTTTCAATATTCCATTTGATAAGAAATTTACTAGTGCACTATAAGATTGGATTTTATATTTAGAAATCTTGAAATTCAGAGTAAGCATTAAATCTTAATTTTACTACAAACTATGCATACATGTACCAGTTGAAAGTTTGGAGAGCATTGTATTATGATAGCACACAAAACATCAATTTTTTTTCTTCACATTTATGTGAGTAAAACAGCACATGGCCCACATTCTTGAAATTTTCATGCTTTCCATTTATTAGTCATGCACTCATGAGTGATCAAAAATATTCTGGACCTATTTTAGCATGGCAATTAATAAAAATTAAAGATATAATATATGCTGTATATGTTAAAATCTGCTTACAAAGGTGTTGGGCAAGCATAAGATATGTATTCCATCTGAAATTTCATTTAAAGAAGTAACCATACATATATACCACAGATGACAGTAACATATAATACAAAGGAAGAAATTGAGAAATATTCTGATTTCTAAGTTTGAAACTTTACAGCTAAATGGTCTTAAGAAAAGCTTTAGAGGAAGAAATTTGATGAGACACATTTTTAGTTAAAATTTCAAACTGTAATGTTAAATCTTCGTCAGAAACTGAATTTCAAATTAAGAAATATAGTTTGTATTAGATAAGAGTATGGTTCTTTCTATGTGATCTGCAGCAGCAACAAAGTCTGATTAAATTAATTATAATTAGGGATTACATGACCATCATATTTACTCAAACAAAGTTGCAAAAGAAGGTGAAAACAGTATAATGTAATGATAAAATCAATGAATATGTATGATTTGTTAGGCATTCAATGAAATGTAATCAAATTCAAATTTTATTGTCTTCTATAGGCACAAACTTTCCTGAGTCTATGGCAGAGGTTTGAAGAGCTTGGCTTTCAATCGGAGGATATCAAGAGGGATCTCATTCTCCACGGCAACGATGAGGAAAAGGTTCTCGACACCCTCACCCGATGACGTCCATCTTGCCAAGGTAGCTGAAGTAATAGAGTTGTGTGTGTCATTCCTAAGACTGATAAAGTACATTTTGAGCTCATGGAAATGAATTGATGAGAGTGTTATCATGGCTGCTCAATTTACGTGCCATTCTTTGGGGTGTTGCTAGAAAGCTTTTATCAAATGCAAGTGGCAGTTTTAAATTTCAATCAAAATTGTTAACAGTGCCGACCATGCACGAAAGGAAACTCGTAATTCTATTGGCAACTGATTTGCACTTGATTTGTGATCAATGCAAGTTTCTAGCAGCACCCTCAATAGTCCCTTCTATATACAATTTCATCTAAGGACTTTGGGCATCTCCACAGTATATATGAAGTTGTTCTGTCTTTGGTTTGAAAGAAGTTCATCATGGTGAAGAATAATTGAAGAGATTTAATCAGTTGTCTCATGATGTGCTAACGTTCTGTCTTCTGAATGAATTTGATTCCTAACATCAACTCGTCTGTTGATAGAGCTGCATGCTGTGTGTCCAATTCCTTCAAAATTTGACCAGTCTGTTTCCGTGATTTGTATGTATATTGTCACATGAATACTCTCTCACATAGAGAAATGTTCTCACAGGTATTGGGTTTAGTGTGTCTCGGTAATTGTCTACCTGTCAACCTGACAATTTGATTCCTTGCTTTTTAAATGGTCATTTCATGGTTGATAATGAGAAGCCAAAATTGAAAGAGGTCACTGAATGATTTCAAACGTGACCATAATATATTACATTGCACATTGCGATCAATCGCAACTTTCTAGCAACACCCCCTTAGTCCCTTCTGTATACAATTTTATGGAGGGACTTTTCGAGATCTCCACAGTATATATGAAATTGTCCTGTCTTCTGAATGAATTTGATTCCGAACATCAACTCATCTGTTGATGCAATTGCATACTTTGTGTCCAATTCCTTCTAAATTTGACCAGTCTGTTTCTGTGTTTTGTATGCTTATTCTCACCCTCTCAATTATAGAAATGTTCTTCCTGGCATAGATTTGAAGTGTGTTTTGGAAAATATCTACCTGGTGAACCGACAATTTGAATCTTTGCTCTTTAGGTAATTTGCTGGTAAATAATGGGATGCCAAAACTGAAAATTTTTCACGGAATGATTTGAAACATAACGGTTACCTAATGCATTGCGCTTTTATAGTTGATTTGTTTACATTTAGTTTTTGAGTCTCTGGTGTAAAACAAGTGCTCTACAATGTGCATAAATGAGAGGCACAAAATGACACCAATCCAATCTTTATTATCTCACTCTTTCTATGATAATTTCACCCACTAATAAAGGGTATCAGAGGAGACAGGTAGATGGATAATGGTTTAATTACCGGTATGTTCCAAATAATTATGGACATATATCCATAGGAGTAAAGATAATAGTGGCAGATTCTGATTTCTGGCTGTCAGGTATGCGAGTCCATATATAAAACCAATGTTGGGAAAATTGTCCCACTGAACCCATTTGAGATTGCTTGGAGTTTCTGATAATCCATTTCAAAGTGTTTAATAGTGGAAAAAATTGAGATTGGCTCACTAGATAAATTTTCTGAGCCCATGAGACTGTAATGTAAAAGATAGTATTAAATTTGTTAGTCTATCATAAAACACATACTATAGAGAACCCTATTCTACCAGGCTGTTCAGGGAGGTTATAGTTACACACATGTAACGTCAAGACCGCATACCTAGTTTGTTACCATTCTGGTCTCTACAGTTGTATGAGATTTGAAAGGAAAAAGTCACAATCACGCAGTGTGGAAAAAAAATTGGCGGAACGTCAAGGAGGGGAGGGCATTATGCCCCCAACCCCACTCCCCCTGGTATAGATCAGGTTACTAGTAAGTACATTGTAGTTGAGATTTGGAAAGAAAAAGTCACAATCGTGCAGAGGGCAGAAAATATTTCAATTTGAGTGGGAAAACAAGTTCAGTTAGGGTCATTTTTCAGAGGGTCGGTCTATGCAGGGCAAGAAAACAATTTTGTTTGGCCTTATCATGGGTAATAGAGCAGAAGCAGGAATTGTTAAAGATTGGCATGTGCATTGTTAGAACCTTATCACTGAGTATCTATTGTGTAATGTGTGAATTCTGAAACTCATGCCAAGGAACAGGGAATTTNTTGCTTTTTAAATGGTCATTTCATGGTTGATAATGAGAAGCCAAAATTGAAAGAGGTCACTGAATGATTTCAAACGTGACCATAATATATTACATTGCACATTGCGATCAATCGCAACTTTCTAGCTACACCCCCTTAGTCCTTTCTGTATACAATTTTATGGAGGGACTTTTCAAGATCTCAACGGAATATATGAAATTGTTCTGTCTTCTG
Source organism: Temnopleurus reevesii (assembly GCA_036244855.1). NCBI lineage: Eukaryota > Metazoa > Echinodermata > Echinoidea > Temnopleuroida > Temnopleuridae > Temnopleurus > Temnopleurus reevesii. Next base: position 63,983 of record BQKZ01002628.1, on the reverse strand, counting down.
AATGAATTTGATTCCGAGCATCAACTCATCAGTTGATACAATGACATGCTGTGTATCCAATTTTCTTCAAACTTTAATCAGTCTGTTTCTGAGATTTATATGCTTATTCTCACATGAATACTCTCTCAAATAGAGAAATGCTCTCCCAGGTTTGTACTTGAAGTTTGTCTCGGTAAATGTCTACCTGCCAACCTTACAATTTGAATCTTTGCTTTTTAAGTAATTTCATGCTTATTTATGGGATGCCAAAATTGAAAGAGGTCACTGAATGATTTGGAATATAATCATTACGTAATGCATTGCACTTCCATATTTTATTTTTTGACATTCAGTTTTTGTGTCACTGGTGTAAAAGAAGTGTTCTACGATGTACATTTATTAATGTCATGCACAAAATGACACAAGTCCAACCTTTTATAGTGTCTTGTTTTTTCTATGATAGTGTCACCCACTAATAAAAGGTGTCAGAGGGGACGAGTAGATGGATGATGTACCTAATGGTATGTTCCAAATGATTGCAGACATCAATATATTTCCATATACTGTATAAGCTGAAATTTTCGCGGTGGTTTTTATTTTCGCTAATTTCGCGGTTATGGCCTCGCGAAAATTTCCACTCTATATGATGCATATTCATTTGTGTACAAATACTTTCAAAAACATGAAAATAACAACACGCCAATGTGTCAAACTGGTCAGAAATCACGAAAATATCTGTATGCGAAAGTATTGGCTTATACAGTACCTTAAAGGAGGACTCCGGACCAAAAATTTCTTGCTTTGATTCAAAGCGCAAAAATCAGACAAACAGATAAAAAAAAGTTTGAGCGAAAACGGACAACGAATAAGAAAGTTATGAATATTTGAAAAATATTTTAAGATTTTCAAAATAGTTATATTTTTGGCCAATGTGTAGCTATAGGTCACGTGACATGACGTGTTGATGACGTAGGTTCGTCACTTCTCTAGAGTGAGTGTATTTATATCTCTTTGTTTTTAATGTTCTGTTTAAAAGCCATTGGGCGCAAAATAATTCCTTTTTTCGACGAATTAATCTCGTTGAAGATATATTCTTGATTATACCTTCTGAAATATAAGATAACAAAATTATGTAAATAAATATGATTTTAATAAACAATATGCTTAGTAAGAAATATGCATTTTGTGTTATTAACACGCTTGCACGGAAGCAAACTAATGTTTACTATACTATAAATTATGGTAAAAGAACGCTCTTTGGATTTACAATGACCAAAATGATAAAAAAAAAGAAAATATGATTTGAAAAGCAATAAAATACATGATATATTGTACAAAAATATGATATAAAAGAAAATGATTGACAAATTAATATTTCATATTTATGCAATCAATTTATAGCAACATTGAAATTGATAGAACAAAATACGTCATTGAATTAGTGTTAAAAATATTCAAATTCTCTTAATTAGAGCAATTCTTTATATGACTAAATCTTCTCCTTATTGATTGTTTATTAAAATATTAAAATCATATTTATTTCATAATTTATCATTTCATCTTTCATATAAAACTTATTTTGAATACATATATTTCTTGAACATAATTGCTTGATATGTATTGAAAATTATCCATCAACAAAATTATCTCAAAAAATTATAAAGACGGATTAAAAAGCAATTATATATAATAAGCCCATTGTAGAAAATTGACGAACCTACGTCATCACTATTTGATGTCACGTGATGCAAAGTTGCCAATTTGCTAAAAATATAACTATTCGAATTATTTTTAAACATACTTTAAAAATTCGTAACTTTCTTATCTATGGTTTGATTTTGATCAAACTTTTTTTGATATGTTCGTCTAATTTTTGCGCTTTTAATCAAAGCAAGTTATTTTTGGCCTGGAGTAACCGTTTAAATGAAAATAATAGTAGCAGATTCTGATTTTTAGCTGGCAGGTATGCATTGTTATGTAAAACCAATGTTGGGGAAAACCCTTAGATAGTCGCATTGAATTCCTTCGAGATTGCTTAGAGTTTTTTCAGAGGGTTAATCCATGCAGGGTAACCAAGCAATTCGGTTTGACCTTATCAAGGGTGACAGAGCAGAAGCAGGAATTGTTAAAGATTGGCATGTGCATTGTTAGAACCTTATCACTGAGTATCTATTGTGTAATGTGTGAATTCTGAAACTCATGCCAAGGAACAGGGAATTTATTTTTCAATTTATGCAAATGGTTTTACCTACACCTAAGGTACAATTCACCATTCTTAAATTCCTAACCTTATCTCTTTACCCCTGATTTTAATTTTTATTGAAATAATAGTAATTATTTCAATTTTTTTATCTACATGTTTCGAATTGAAATGACTGTATCTTCCTCAGTTTTGAATCGCTGCTCGGTCTATGTGACACAGTATTTGTATGTGTATGTAATTGTTATGTAAAAGTACTAACTTATAAAGAAGAGGATAAGTGTATATTTTGGGTATGTTATGAACAATTTTGAAAGTAATAATGGGGTGATATATTCAACATGAACTATTCTATGATACCAAGAATATATTTAAGAACTTACATTCTACATTAATGTTTACCAAATATTAAAGTATATTATTTTCCCCTTATTTAGTTTAATGAATTGTAGATACAGTGGATTTGCAAAACAAGACTATACATATATGTCTATAGTATAATGTTTGGATAGTAGAATTTTATCATTTGCATTCTTGAGGAAGAACGTTTTTAAAATCGAAATTATTTTCACATTTTTAGAATCTGTGACCCATACGTTTATAGAAATGGTTCTCACTGAATAGCCAGACCATTCTGTTTTTGCCTTTTCTTATGATATGTTTCTCTAGTAGGTTTTGCTATGTAAAAGAGTTGCCAAGTTGCAATTGCAAATTAACTACAAGTCAGTTGCAAAGTGATGTACATGTTTTTATTTGTGTGCATATTGTGCTTCTTGCAACATGTGCATGAAACATTGATTTTGATTGGCTTTTGCCAATCAACTGGAACTTCTGATAAATATGCTGGTCAGCCAACAAACTTGGTCAGGGGGTATTCCATAAACTTGATAGTGAAAATTGAACGTTGATACCAGATATCCAGTTCGCATATACACTTTGTTGCTATGCTGTGCATGTCTTGGGCAAGCTCTCAGAGCAACCTCTTGTACTAGAGTACCCATAACATTTGCATCTATTTGTAAACCTGCTTATTGCAACATTACACTGTAGCAACTCCTATGTTTTTGACATGTTTGATAAGAGCACACAAGTCAACACTTTTCTACAATGTATGTTCACTAAACTGTGAATTGAGGTGTATACTTTAAATGTTTTACTACCCATTTGTTTTGCTTGAAGAATTGTTTTCCAATTTTACTTTGGCTTGTTGAAAATTACTCCTTGGATGGCCAATTTACCTATTTCACTTTAAGATGAATTAAAGTGGTATGATGTAGATGTTTCCTTGACAAATTTGGTTTTGTTCCATAGTTATTGATTTACATCTCCCCAAGCATATACATTTGATTCCCCAAACTTTTGAGACATCATGTTTGGAAGTTGCTTTTTCATTTGAAATGACTTTTGTAGTATCAGTATCTGAACCATTGATTACATTTCAATATTGAAAGTATGTTTAACTGTACATGAATGGATTGTTGGTAGGTTAACAGTACTCAAAAGATGAATAATGCTATGAAAATGAGTTTCATGAGGAAAAGGAACAAAAAGAGTGTTTTAATTTGGAATTGAACTCATGCACTGTGAGAAAAAGGGACAAAGGATTTTGGACAATGTACACATCTTCATTCAGGCATTCACAATAACACAAAATAGAGTACCCCCTCTATTTAATGTCCAACACCTGTTTGACATATTTCCACAGAATAAGAGGGATGGAATTTTCTTTTTTGTGTATCTAGCTATTGTGAATGCTTGAATTAAATTGATTACTTTGTCCAAAATTCTTGCCCCTTCTGGTCAAAGTGATGCGTCATTCAAAATATTCCAGGTGTATCTGCTTTCATCTGTTGTAGATGTTTTAAAGATGAATCAGTGCTACAAATAACTTTTAGACTTTTATGCTTTGATAAAATTTATTAGCTCTTATTTCTCATCAATTGAAACAAAAAGAGAATATTGAAGATTCTTTTGAGATATGTTGCCCAATAGGCAAGTTTACTAATATATTCAAATTTATGCATTAGTCATGCCAAAAAATTTAGTTACGTGGTAACTTTGACCTGTTAGTAATAATTTAAGTAAAATACTTTGTATCCAGTTTGCATACATTATTTGTTGCTATATTGCACAAGACCTGGGCTACATTTCTAGTTGTTATGATCAGCCTTTTTTAATAGAGCATGCATAAAATTTGCATCTATTAGTAAATTCGCTTATTTTATTTACTGATAATGATATTTCCTCTTGACTCTTTTGAAGCTATTATATTGCAATATAGATTTATAAAACATTTTTTTTGTAGAGAACCAAGATTGCACCATTTTTGCTGTAAATTATTATTATAAAGATTATATAATATTAAAATATGTGTATTATGATATGCGTTGATGCTTTATACATTAAACTATTGAACTATAGATATGTTTCATAAGTCGTGTTTTCCTTTATGTAATATCTACCTTGTGATTTCATCCTCTCTTTTGGGGGAAACGATGTTGCTAAGTCAGGATTTCTTTTCCTCATGCAACACTCCATTGGCTACCTTCACTTTCTTTGAAAGAGAATACAGGGAAACTGTAGCAGTTTTAGAGCTTCATTTTTATTTTTAAAAGTATGATATACCCGTGAATTCACGTGAAAGTTACCAAATGAAAAGGACCCGCCCCCCCCCCCCCCCCCCCCCCAAAAAAAAAAAAAATAAAATAAAATAAAAAAAAAAATGTTTTTTTCTCCTAGCCGAATTGCACTGGGACGGGGAGGAGGCGATATTTTTCTCTAATTATCAGACAACCAAAAAAAAAAAGATAATAAAAAATATTGCTAAAAATATTATTTTTTTTTAGAAACGTCAATTATGGCGCATATTAGAGGGTATTTCTTTATTACTTATTTCTTTTTTTAATTTTTTGCAAGTCAGCTTCTCAGGGAAGGGGGGAGGGCACAAAATCTTAGCTGGGTTGGGCCCCCAGGATGCCAAATCTTTAGTTTAACACGAGAACGCAGTTTTATATGGGCAAACAAAAATAGAAAAAATAGGAGACGTTTGTTATGTCAATGTTCGTCACTCATCTTGTCTTCCTATCCACCAATTTAGGTTCGCAAAGTTCATATTATTGTCACCCTTCAAATCTGCAAGTCACTTTATTTGGGGGGGAAATGTTACTAACATTTTATTATTCTTCGAAATCGTTTTTGTCTTCTCTGTCTGGTCACTCAGAGGCGGATTATTGCGTTATCAGATGACTGTTATTTTGTCGGAGTCCAACATGTTGTCGAGTTCACGACGATTTGAGACAGAAAATGGAGAAGACAAATATGATTTTCAGAAATGACAAAAGAACGGTACGTCGTATTATTAAACTTTTCTTAAAACAAATTTTTCATCTTTTCACAAAAATTAAAAAAATGAAAAATGAAAAACTTAATGTGAATAGAATTCCGGAATATTTTTGGCTGTAAGGGGTAAGTGGAAAAAAAAGAAAGAAGAAAAATTCGTGAGAGAGGAATCGTGTGAGTGAGAGAAAGGAAGAGAGAGAAAGGGAGAGGGAGGGATAGAGAGAGAGGGAAAGAGAGAGAGATAGAGAGGGGGGCATGGGGAGGGGAGAAAGAGAGGAGAGAGAAGAGG
>BQKZ01002628.1:10120-37582 GCA_036244855.1 Temnopleurus reevesii | reverse complement strand
CTTTTATGGGGTGCAAAAATTACAAGCAAACATTGCGGGTTTTATACGATCTATTAACAAATGTCTATGTCATATTATCTCCATGTTTATAGAGACAGGACATTTTGTTTACTGCTTCTCTTCTTTACCCCTTTGTCATGTTTGTTTTGCTCATGTAATCTATGAATTTCTATAAACATTTATATACCTTTTAATTAATTCAATTTACAAACCATGCACTCTAGCAGCCCCCTACATAACCAACTACCGGTAATTTTTTTTTGTTATCTACCGTTTCATAATGTTGTAAAAACATTGTTGTTAGCAGGGGAAATACGGTAACTAAGATATAGTGAAAGTAAACTTTTTAAATAAACTCCTCAAAAAAAGTTTGGAAATCTAAGTTTACGGACACATGGCAAAAATATGGGAAATTTATTCCCATATTGAGTCATATCACTAAAAAGAGGGATGTATTATTTGAAGAATGACACCTCATTTATTTACAGATGTTATTCCACGGCTGAGCAATTCCCTATGAAATCAACAAAGGTATGAGAGTAAAAACTGCAAAATTTGTAATTGACTTATTGTAGTGTCAGTGGTTTTGAATGGACAAACTTAATGCAAGAGCAGGAAGAAACGATTAATTAAAGAGTGAAATACTGAATAAATAAGTTTTTTTCAGGTGAAATTTTTAGAATGTTACCAGTCATTGTAATAAACATCTTTACATGTTGATTAGTATTGATTATTTGCTATTTTATTCATCGATCTATCCATTCACAGGCTTGTATCCTGTTAAATCCATAGTTAAACAACGTGACTACAATCTGACAATAGATCAATTATTGATTTGCAGCTTTTGCGTCCATACTTTTTTATACTTCAGAGAGAATTACTCAGATGTGAAATATCCTCTTGAAACAAATGAGGTGTCATTCTTTAGATGATAAAACACTCTTTTCATTGATATGACTCGATATGGAACTAGATTTCACATATATTTGCTATGTGTCTGTAAACTTAGATTTCCAAACTTTTTTTCGAGGAGTTTATAAGGGCTCTCGATAATTGGCAATGGCTTCGGTATAGTTTATGTGTAAAGATTACAAGCCACCATGATAAGGGTTATCACCCTAATACGCAAATAGACATACGTCATTCTAAACTCAAATTGGCAGCTGAAATTGGCCAATTTGATTTCAACTTTGTAATGGAGGATATTAGAATATTTAAGTATATAATTTAAGAACAGTGATTGACGCCAGGAAATGCCATCATGAATTTAGTATTCGTTTCCAAAAACCGAGACAGAAATATTTTCATTTTCAAAACATGCCAATTGATGCGTGAATTATGAATACATGTGATGAAGAAAAAATTGACAGTTTTTACGATTTTGTTTTGTTTTATTAGTTTCATGATCATCATTGTTATCATTATATAATCATTAATATAATCATTTTTTTATTGTTATCCTCATCATGCTTCTTACATACATCATTACCATGGTTTCTGCCGATGATGTTGTTGATGTTGATGCTGTAGACTGCTTGGCAATAATGCAAGATTGAAATTAATGGGCTAATATTTTTAATTCCTTCTGTGTTACGTCCTGGACACGCGAAAATAATACTATACAGAGTGTATGAAAACATTTTTTTTTTACATATCTGAAAAGTCTCTCAAAAATTCAATTCAAAACAGCTTAGAGATATCTCAATAGCCTCAATGACATTTATGGAGTAACGATATAAATCTTTTAATAGTGGTATGAAATGCTTTTTGAAAGACATTTCAAAATTGCACAATTTTTATTGATACATTCTGTAAACTATTTGGACATTTGAAGTGCAAAGAATTTACAACACCTCCGTAGTCTTCTTAGAGTGACTTGGTATTATATTAAAATGCAATCGAGAGACAGGAATTTGAAGGCGGCTGTGGTTTAATGACTAAAAGTGTGATATTTTTCGATTGAAAACGGAACATACGTGTCGTGATCTTTCGAAATAAATCGTTGGACATTACTTAAAGGCATTGTCACACATTGAAATTTTTATGTCATTAAAAAAATTATCAAATCAAGCTGTCTGACCTATATTATTATGTTCAGATTGGAGAAAAAATAACAAAGAATGTAAATAGGAGGAAATGATAGAGGCATTATCAAGATATTTATGAAAATTGAATAAAGTATTCACTTTCACTTTATTACTGCACAGTGTGCCTACAAATATGTACGTCACATTTTACATTTTAACTGTTTAGCATTAAACGTTGAATGTGAAGCCTAATATTGTCACAGCTTAGTTTATGTGCACTATCAACCATTTAGGTAGCATTTAGGATCTGGCAGTTGAGTTGGCAAACGTTTGGAATAAATTAGCAAACAAACGAACAAAATCGTACAAAAAAAATTATATAAAAACCACGAGCTTGCGTCTGAAATAAAGATTTTTGTGATATTCATATCAAATTATATTTAAGAGCAGATCACTATTTTTAAAGAATCCACGTATGGAATTATACCTTTAGAGGGCGGTATACCCAATACCAAGAATATTTCCATTGAGTCCAAACGAATGAAATAATCCGAATATCTATTCATTTGGTTTACAGCATTCTCATTGAAAACCCACCTTTGTCGGAGACTTGATCTATCGAGTGAATCAAGGAATACACTCCATAGTGTACTCTAATCTATTGTTGTTGGCTTGGTTGTTAAAGATTGCCGATTTATCATCTTCATCCAAAATAGATATAACTAAACAATATAATTACCCAATTGAAATCACAATCACCGCCACTATCACCATCATTATCATCACCAGCATTATCATCGCCATCATTATCATCACCAATATTATCCTCACCATTGTTATCATCACCATCATTATCATCACCATCATCATCATCACCATTATCAGCATCATCATCATAATAATCATCATCATCATCATCACTACCACCACTACTATCATCATCATCATCACCATCATCATCGTCATTATCATCATTATCTTCATCATCATCATCATTATCACCATCATCACTATTATCGATGAAATCATCATCATCATTATTATCAATGCCATCATCATCATCACCATTATCATCACCATTATCATCATCACCATCATTATCGTCACCACTATCCTCAGCAACGGGGCATCCATTTACATGTATTGACTAAATAATCAAGCACGTTATCACCATCCAGATTAGGCTTGTATTCTTTTTCCTTTTGTGTTTTTTTTTTCACTGTGAGCAGAATGGACAGAAGCCTGGAACAAAGCAAACAACCACCATTCAAGCATTAAAAACAACTAGATGGACAAAAATAGATTTCTATGCTTCTTCTTCTATGGAAAAATGTTGACCAAAACTTGCACATGGGACTTTCTTTTGCGAGCATGAAGCTATTACGAATGCTTGAATGAAGTTGTTTACTTTGTTCCTGTCCTCTCTCCCTTCTGCTTACAGTGTTTATTTTACTGAAATCATCATCATTAGTACAACCGCCACATGTATTATCAACAGCATCACCTCCATTATCATCACCATCACCATTAGCACCACTATCCCCGCCACCACCACCACCACCACCGCCACCATCACCATCAGCACCACCACCACCAACAACAGCAGCAACAACGACAACACCACCGCCGCCATCACTTCACCTCCACCATCACCATTAGCACCACTATCCCCGCCACCACCACCACCACCACCGCCACCATCACCATCAGCACCACCACCACCAACAACAGCAGCAACAACGACAACACCACCGCCGCCATCACTTCACCTCCACCATCACCATTAGCACCACTATCCCCGCCACCACCACCACCACCACCGCCACCATCACCATCAGCACCACCACCACCAACAACAGCAGCAACAACGACAACACCACCGCCGCCATCACTTCACCTCCACCATCACCATTAGCACCACTATCCCCGCCACCACCACCACCACCACCGCCACCATCACCATCAGCACCACCACCACCAACAACAGCAGCAACAACGACAACACCACCGCCGCCATCACTTCACCTCCACCATCACCATTAGCACCACTATCCCCGCCACCACCACCACCACCACCGCCACCATCACCATCAGCACCACCACCACCAACAACAGCAGCAACAACGACAACACCACCGCCGCCATCACTTCACCTCCACCATCACCATTAGCACCACTATCCCCGCCACCACCACCACCACCACCGCCACCATCACCATCAGCACCACCACCACCAACAACAGCAGCAACAACGACAACACCACCGCCGCCATCACTTCACCTCCACCATCACCATTAGCACCACTATCCCCGCCACCACCACCACCACCACCGCCACCATCACCATCAGCACCACCACCACCAACAACAGCAGCAACAACGACAACACCACCGCCGCCATCACTTCACCTCCACCATCACCATTAGCACCACTATCCCCGCCACCACCACCACCACCACCGCCACCATCACCATCAGCACCACCACCACCAACAACAGCAGCAACAACGACAACACCACCGCCGCCATCACTTCACCTCCACCATCACCATTAGCACCACTATCCCCGCCACCACCACCACCACCACCGCCACCATCACCATCAGCACCACCACCACCAACAACAGCAGCAACAACGACAACACCACCGCCGCCATCACTTCACCTCCACCATCACCATTAGCACCACTATCCCCGCCACCACCACCACCACCACCGCCACCATCACCATCAGCACCACCACCACCAACAACAGCAGCAACAACGACAACACCACCGCCGCCATCACTTCACCTCCACCATCACCATTAGCACCACTATCCCCGCCACCACCACCACCACCACCGCCACCATCACCATCAGCACCACCACCACCAACAACAGCAGCAACAACGACAACACCACCGCCGCCATCACTTCACCTCCACCATCACCATTAGCACCACTATCCCCGCCACCACCACCACCACCACCGCCACCATCACCATCAGCACCACCACCACCAACAACAGCAGCAACAACGACAACACCACCGCCGCCATCACTTCACCTCCACCATCACCATTAGCACCACTATCCCCGCCACCACCACCACCACCACCGCCACCATCACCATCAGCACCACCACCACCAACAACAGCAGCAACAACGACAACACCACCGCCGCCATCACTTCACCTCCACCATCACCATTAGCACCACTATCCCCGCCACCACCACCACCACCACCGCCACCATCACCATCAGCACCACCACCACCAACAACAGCAGCAACAACGACAACACCACCGCCGCCATCACTTCACCTCCACCATCACCATTAGCACCACTATCCCCGCCACCACCACCACCACCACCGCCACCATCACCATCAGCACCACCACCACCAACAACAGCAGCAACAACGACAACACCACCGCCGCCATCACTTCACCTCCACCATCACCATTAGCACCACTATCCCCGCCACCACCACCACCACCACCGCCACCATCACCATCAGCACCACCACCACCAACAACAGCAGCAACAACGACAACACCACCGCCGCCATCACTTCACCTCCACCATCACCATTAGCACCACTATCCCCGCCACCACCACCACCACCACCGCCACCATCACCATCAGCACCACCACCACCAACAACAGCAGCAACAACGACAACACCACCGCCGCCATCACTTCACCTCCACCATCACCATTAGCACCACTATCCCCGCCACCACCACCACCACCACCGCCACCATCACCATCAGCACCACCACCACCAACAACAGCAGCAACAACGACAACACCACCGCCGCCATCACTTCACCTCCACCATCACCATTAGCACCACTATCCCCGCCACCACCACCACCACCACCGCCACCATCACCATCAGCACCACCACCACCAACAACAGCAGCAACAACGACAACACCACCGCCGCCATCACTTCACCTCCACCATCACCATTAGCACCACTATCCCCGCCACCACCACCACCACCACCGCCACCATCACCATCAGCACCACCACCACCAACAACAGCAGCAACAACGACAACACCACCGCCGCCATCACTTCACCTCCACCATCACCATTAGCACCACTATCCCCGCCACCACCACCACCACCACCGCCACCATCACCATCAGCACCACCACCACCAACAACAGCAGCAACAACGACAACACCACCGCCGCCATCACTTCACCTCCACCATCACCATTAGCACCACTATCCCCGCCACCACCACCACCACCACCGCCACCATCACCATCAGCACCACCACCACCAACAACAGCAGCAACAACGACAACACCACCGCCGCCATCACTTCACCTCCACCATCACCATTAGCACCACTATCCCCGCCACCACCACCACCACCACCGCCACCATCACCATCAGCACCACCACCACCAACAACAGCAGCAACAACGACAACACCACCGCCGCCATCACTTCACCTCCACCATCACCATTAGCACCACTATCCCCGCCACCACCACCACCACCACCGCCACCATCACCATCAGCACCACCACCACCAACAACAGCAGCAACAACGACAACACCACCGCCGCCATCACTTCACCTCCACCATCACCATTAGCACCACTATCCCCGCCACCACCACCACCACCACCGCCACCATCACCATCAGCACCACCACCACCAACAACAGCAGCAACAACGACAACACCACCGCCGCCATCACTTCACCTCCACCATCACCATTAGCACCACTATCCCCGCCACCACCACCACCACCACCGCCACCATCACCATCAGCACCACCACCACCAACAACAGCAGCAACAACGACAACACCACCGCCGCCATCACTTCACCTCCACCATCACCATTAGCACCACTATCCCCGCCACCACCACCACCACCACCGCCACCATCACCATCAGCACCACCACCACCAACAACAGCAGCAACAACGACAACACCACCGCCGCCATCACTTCACCTCCACCATCACCATTAGCACCACTATCCCCGCCACCACCACCACCACCACCGCCACCATCACCATCAGCACCACCACCACCAACAACAGCAGCAACAACGACAACACCACCGCCGCCATCACTTCACCTCCACCATCACCATTAGCACCACTATCCCCGCCACCACCACCACCACCACCGCCACCATCACCATCAGCACCACCACCACCAACAACAGCAGCAACAACGACAACACCACCGCCGCCATCACTTCACCTCCACCATCACCATTAGCACCACTATCCCCGCCACCACCACCACCACCACCGCCACCATCACCATCAGCACCACCACCACCAACAACAGCAGCAACAACGACAACACCACCGCCGCCATCACTTCACCTCCACCATCACCATTAGCACCACTATCCCCGCCACCACCACCACCACCACCGCCACCATCACCATCAGCACCACCACCACCAACAACAGCAGCAACAACGACAACACCACCGCCGCCATCACTTCACCTCCACCATCACCATTAGCACCACTATCCCCGCCACCACCACCACCACCACCGCCACCATCACCATCAGCACCACCACCACCAACAACAGCAGCAACAACGACAACACCACCGCCGCCATCACTTCACCTCCACCATCACCATTAGCACCACTATCCCCGCCACCACCACCACCACCACCGCCACCATCACCATCAGCACCACCACCACCAACAACAGCAGCAACAACGACAACACCACCGCCGCCATCACTTCACCTCCACCATCACCATTAGCACCACTATCCCCGCCACCACCACCACCACCACCGCCACCATCACCATCAGCACCACCACCACCAACAACAGCAGCAACAACGACAACACCACCGCCGCCATCACTTCACCTCCACCATCACCATTAGCACCACTATCCCCGCCACCACCACCACCACCACCGCCACCATCACCATCAGCACCACCACCACCAACAACAGCAGCAACAACGACAACACCACCGCCGCCATCACTTCACCTCCACCATCACCATTAGCACCACTATCCCCGCCACCACCACCACCACCACCGCCACCATCACCATCAGCACCACCACCACCAACAACAGCAGCAACAACGACAACACCACCGCCGCCATCACTTCACCTCCACCATCACCATTAGCACCACTATCCCCGCCACCACCACCACCACCACCGCCACCATCACCATCAGCACCACCACCACCAACAACAGCAGCAACAACGACAACACCACCGCCGCCATCACTTCACCTCCACCATCACCATTAGCACCACTATCCCCGCCACCACCACCACCACCACCGCCACCATCACCATCAGCACCACCACCACCAACAACAGCAGCAACAACGACAACACCACCGCCGCCATCACTTCACCTCCACCATCACCATTAGCACCACTATCCCCGCCACCACCACCACCACCACCGCCACCATCACCATCAGCACCACCACCACCAACAACAGCAGCAACAACGACAACACCACCGCCGCCATCACTTCACCTCCACCATCACCATTAGCACCACTATCCCCGCCACCACCACCACCACCACCGCCACCATCACCATCAGCACCACCACCACCAACAACAGCAGCAACAACGACAACACCACCGCCGCCATCACTTCACCTCCACCATCACCATTAGCACCACTATCCCCGCCACCACCACCACCACCACCGCCACCATCACCATCAGCACCACCACCACCAACAACAGCAGCAACAACGACAACACCACCGCCGCCATCACTTCACCTCCACCATCACCATTAGCACCACTATCCCCGCCACCACCACCACCACCACCGCCACCATCACCATCAGCACCACCACCACCAACAACAGCAGCAACAACGACAACACCACCGCCGCCATCACTTCACCTCCACCATCACCATTAGCACCACTATCCCCGCCACCACCACCACCACCACCGCCACCATCACCATCAGCACCACCACCACCAACAACAGCAGCAACAACGACAACACCACCGCCGCCATCACTTCACCTCCACCATCACCATTAGCACCACTATCCCCGCCACCACCACCACCACCACCGCCACCATCACCATCAGCACCACCACCACCAACAACAGCAGCAACAACGACAACACCACCGCCGCCATCACTTCACCTCCACCATCACCATTAGCACCACTATCCCCGCCACCACCACCACCACCACCGCCACCATCACCATCAGCACCACCACCACCAACAACAGCAGCAACAACGACAACACCACCGCCGCCATCACTTCACCTCCACCATCACCATTAGCACCACTATCCCCGCCACCACCACCACCACCACCGCCACCATCACCATCAGCACCACCACCACCAACAACAGCAGCAACAACGACAACACCACCGCCGCCATCACTTCACCTCCACCATCACCATTAGCACCACTATCCCCGCCACCACCACCACCACCACCGCCACCATCACCATCAGCACCACCACCACCAACAACAGCAGCAACAACGACAACACCACCGCCGCCATCACTTCACCTCCACCATCACCATTAGCACCACTATCCCCGCCACCACCACCACCACCACCGCCACCATCACCATCAGCACCACCACCACCAACAACAGCAGCAACAACGACAACACCACCGCCGCCATCACTTCACCTCCACCATCACCATTANCCCCCCCCCCCCCGCCAAATAAATGGCACAACTTTTATGGGGTGCAAAAATTACAAGCAAACATTGCGGGTTTTATTACGATTCATTAACAAATTTCTATCTCCATGCTTAATAGAGACAGGACATTTTGTTTAATGCTTCTCTTCTTTACCCCTTTGTTTTGCTCATGTAATCTATGTAATTATAATTATATTGATAAACATCTATATACCTTGCAATTAAGAATTCTAGCAGCCCCCTATATAACCAACTATTTAATTTGATGTCTACACCGTTTCATAATGTTGTAGAAATAATGTTGTGAAATAACTAAAATAAAGTGAAAGTAAACTTTTTAAATCTAAGGACTCTCGATAAATGGCAATGGCTTCGGTATACTTTATGTATAGCAAAAATTACAAGACACCATAATAACGGTTATCACCCTAATACGCAAATAGACATACGTCATTCTAAACTCAAATTGGCAGCTGAAATTGGCCAATTTGATTTCAACTTTGTAATGGAGGATATTAGAATATTTAAGTATATAATTTAAGAACAGTGATTGACGCCAGGAAATGTCATCATGAATTTTAGTATTCGTTTCCAAAACCGAGTCAGAAACATATTCATTTTCAAAACATGCCAATTGATGCGTGAATTATGAATACATGTGATGAAGAAAATATTGACAGTTCTTACGATTTTTTTTTTCATTATTTTCATGATCATCATGACTATCATTAATTAAGATCAATGATATAATAATAATTAATAATAATAAATCATTGTTATCCTTATCATGTTTCTTACATGCATTGTTACCATGGTTACTGCCGTTGCTGTTGCTGATGTTGATGCTGTAGACTGCTTGGCAATAATGCAAGATTGGAAATAATTGGCTATTATTTTTGATTCCTTCTGTGTTACGTTCTGAACACGCGAAAATAACACTATACAGAGTGTATGAAAACATTTTTTACACTCCTAAAAGTCTCTCAAATAATTCAATTCAAAACAGCTTAAACATATCTAAATAGCCTCAATGACAGTTATGGAGTAACGAAGTAAATCTTTTAAAAGTGGTATGAAGTGATTTTGTTATAAAGACATTTCAAAAGTGCATAGTTTTTATTGGTACATTCTGTAATTGGACATTTAAAGTGCACAGAATTTACAACGCCTCCGTATTCTTCTTAGAGAGACTTAGCACTATATTAAACGCAATCAAGAGACAGGAATTTGAAGGCGGCTGTGGTTTAATGACTAAAAGTGTGATTTTTTTTCCAATTGAAAATGGAACATACGTGTCGCGATCTTTCGAAATCAATCGTTGGATAATACTTAAAGGCATTGTCACACGTTAATATTTTTTCATTTAAAAACATTTATCAAATCAAGCTGTCTGACCTATGTTATCATGTTCAGATTCGTGAAAAAATAACAAAGAATGTAAATAGGAGGAAATGATAGAGGCATTATCAAGATATTTATGAAAATTGAATAAAGCATTCACTGTCACTTTATCACTGAACAGTGTGCTTATTATGTAAGTCATATTTTGATTTTTAGTACTAGAATTTAATCTTTAGCCTAATATTGTTACTGCTTATAGTTTATGTACACTATCAAGGCCATTTAGGAACCATTTAGGACGTGGCAGTTGAGAATTTTTAAACGAAAAACAATTGTGTACGATGTTTTTAAATCCAACCCTAAATGATGAGTTTCGTTTTGCTTTGAATAAATTATTCAATAATGCCAAATCATCGCAAAACAGGTTTAAAATATGTGAGCCTTTTGATATCCTTAAAACTACAAATATCTGTCAGTATGACACAATAAGGTGAAAGAGTATAAAAATAATATAAGATCTAAAAATAAAAGAAAAAAAAGAAAAGCACATGCGCGGTTTATAGCAAGCGAAATGATCACGCTCTACTTGCCGAAGCTCACAACGCAGGTTTATGCTCGCATCTCCAGTTGCTGAAGATAAAGAGTGTACTAAAATGCTAAATGTATTTCATCTTGATAGCACCAGTAAAATCAGTAAACTGACAAGATTCTGGTGATTCCTGTCTTGGACAAAGATTTGGAATAAATTAGCAAACAAACAAACGAAATGCGAGAAAAAAACAACAAATTATATGAAAACCACGAGCTTGCGTCTAAAATAAAGACTTCGGCGATATTCAGCACCATTTTCAAAGGATTCACGTGTGGATCTATATCGGTAGAGGGCAGTCTACTCAATACCAGGAATATTTCCATAAAGTTCGAACGAATGAAATAGTCCGAATATCTATTCATTTGGTTTACAGCATTCTCATATGATATATGATAAATATATATGCAATAGGAGCGCACTAATCCACTCAAGGCTTCCTTTGTATTTCTATTATTTTTAATTTCATCCTGGATTTGAAAAAATGATAATAATAATAATAATAATAATAATAGTAATAATATTACTAATGATAATAACAATAATAATAATAACATTAATAATAATGATAATAATGATAATAACAATAATAATGATAATTATGATAATGATAATACATTTCTATCCTAAATAGGTGCTCAAGCCGCACAGAGCAAAGTAATTGAAGAGATGAAATAGAAATACAAAAAGGAACAAACGTTCTTACCAAGTACCCATTCACTCCACCCGGGGTGAGTGAAGCAAAATTTCAATAATTTTCTTGACCAAGGAAATTATCTTCATAACTGCTTTTCGAACCACGACCCCCCCCCCCCCCCCCCCCCCCCCCCCCCCCCCCCCCCCCCCCGATAACATGCGAGACAAATTGAACAATATAAACAACATTCATTGCATCATTCAAGATAGCTAGATGAACATCAAATAAATACCCTTCCCTCTTTACCGTGGGTAAATGTCAAACACTGCACCACGACGCTTCCACGTTTAATTCATATGATTTGATAATTATACATCATATTGTGAATGTAGACGCATGAATTCACTTGTTTGTAAGCAGATGCAGAGTCTTTTTGAACACCCGGAAGTCCTAAAGCCCCGTTTGAACGGAGAATTTTATGGGATGCACCCACCGGGGGAACTTGGGGTAGCACATCAGGGGCCCGTAACATAAAGGAGATACAAGCTATTTTGTTATCAATTGCAAACTGTAGTACATGATTTCCCATAGACTTGCGATTGTTATCAATCGTACGATTGATTGGATAGCTTGATGTTACGGACCCCTCGTGTGCACTTGTCAGTCACTGGGCACATCAGATGCGCACGCATTTCTACCGTCCACACGCCTTCGTCCACATATTTCGAAAACCCACCTTGGTTGGAAACAGACTCTATCGAGCGAATCAGGGAATAATCATTATTCATGTGTTCCAATATACTGTTCTTGGATTGAATATTAAAGATTACCAAATTATCATCGTCACCAAAAGTATAATTAACAATACAATTGCCAAATTGGGATGACAATCGCCGCCACTATCACCAGCACTATCATCACAATCATCATCAGCATCATCATCATAATAATAATCATCATCATCATCATCATCATCATCATGAATATCATCATCATCATTATTATCGATGCAATCATCATCATCATTATTATCAATGCCATCATTATCCTCACCATTATTATCATCACCATCATTATCATCAACATCATAATCATCACCATCATTATCATCAACATCATAATCATCGCCATCATTATCATCAACATCGTTATCATCAACATCATTATCATCGCCATCATTATCTCATCACCATCATTATCATCACCATCATTATCATCACCATCATTATCGTCACCATCATTATCATCACCATTATCATCATCACCATCATTATCATCACCATCATTATCGTCACCATCATTATCATCACCATTATCATCATCACCATCATTATCATCACCATCATTATCATCGCCATCATTATCTTCACCATATCATTATCATCACCATCATTATCATCGCCGTCATTATCTTCACCATATCATTATCATCACCATTACCATCCAAATTATCTTGTATTCACTTACCTTTCGTGATTTTTTTTCACTGTGAGCATAACGGACAGAATCCTGGGACAAAGTAAAAAAAAAAAAAAAATATCTATGCTACTTCTTCCATGGCAAAATGTTAACCAAGACTTGCACCTGGGACTTTCTTTTGCGAGCATGAAGCTATTACGAATGCTTAAATGAAGTTGTTTACTCTGTTCCTGTCCTGCATCCCTTCTGCTTACAGTGTTTATTTTACTGAAATCATCATCATTAGTACAACAGCATCACCTCCATTATCATCACCATCACCATCAGCACCACCATCCCCGCCACCACCACCACTACCACCACCACCGCCACCATCACCATCACCATCACCATCAGCACCACCACCACCAACAACAGCAGCAACAACGACAACACCACCGCCGCCATCACTTCACCTCCACCACCACCACCACCACCACCCCCTGCCTCCACCACCACCACCACCACGTCTACCACACCGCCACCATCGCCACCATCACCATCACCATCACCATGAGCACCACCAACACCAACAACAACAACGACAACACCACCGTCGCCATCACTTCACCTCCACCACCACCATTACCACCACGTCTACCACCGCCATCACGTCCACCACCGCCATCACTGCCCACGTCATCAACACAACCAGTCAGCTATAGTAATAAATTAATTATGGTGTGGCTTATTTGTCAATTTATCATTATATTTACAATCATGAATAGAACATTTCATAAATCACATGGTACTCTTCATTAACAACTTCTTACTGATTATCAAGCTATAAAACGAATATTATAACCCGTACATTGTTACGGGGAATAGGGCATTGTTTGACGAAACGTACTCTCAAATAATCTCTAAAGATATCACCATTTATCGAACTAATCGAATATTACAGCATTTGGGCGGTTATAAATACCTGGAAATAAACCGCAAACATATAAG
Source organism: Temnopleurus reevesii (assembly GCA_036244855.1). Lineage (NCBI taxonomy): Eukaryota > Metazoa > Echinodermata > Echinoidea > Temnopleuroida > Temnopleuridae > Temnopleurus > Temnopleurus reevesii. Next base: position 22,907 of record BQKZ01002628.1, on the reverse strand, counting down.
AAAATAATTGTTCCATAACAGAGTAGAATTCTAAAAATGTCTTACTTGTTCAATAGATTCCAAAGTAGCGGTGTAAAGTTCTCCTTAATTTAATGCCCCAGTCAGAAAAAAAACCCGGAGGCAACACGATTCAAGAGTCTTGTTCAATCGTGTTGCTTCCGGGGTTATATGTAACTGGGGCTTAAGATGAATGATTAGGATTAAAGTCGATTTTTAAGGAGTAAGGTTATTCAATAAGTTTCATGTCCCGGTCACATAGGACCCCGAAGGCAACACGATTCAACACGACTCTTTGTTCATTCACAGTTAATTGCCTCCAAACAAAGAGTCGTGTTGAATCATGTTGCTTCCGGCGCCCTATGTGACCGGGGCTTTAAATCTTGTTTCATAGCAAAATAAAAATGTAAAACACTTCGAAGTTTGAACAAGTCAGGAAAGACGTTCCCGTATCATAACAATCGACTTACTTATCATTAACGCCTTTTTTTAAATTACCTTCTTCCAAAAGAAACAGTCACACACGGTTTGTTACTATCAATCTGCAAATGAATATAAACCACCAATGTCATTAACGTTAATTGCTGCGTATTCTGGTGGTGTTGTATATTTACTTGAATGTTCATGTCCGCTTCCAGTGACATCGTCCGCTACTGCATATATGACCCGTTCGTGATCGTCATCGTTCCCTCCCTGGCCCGATGACGATTCTTTCACATGGCGAAAGGACTTATTCGGCAAGTCGTATTTCGGAGAAGTTGACTGATTTCTGTCGGGTTTAGTTTTGTTCTTGAATTGGTGTGACATGATCTCGTAATCATTAACGACGCTGTAGGGTGCAGGGACGATCAACTGCGACTGACACTGTCCACGTTGTGGCTTCGGTGGTGCAGCTGAAGCAGCTACCATCGGTCCATGCAACGATGCCCCTTTCAGATCCTTCTTCGCGAATCCTTTCGGTTGAAATGATCCGTTATGTCTTCTGAATTCGGCTTTTGCATCTGCGATGGAAGATACTGCATAGGAATTTTCTTCATCTAAACTTGACCCTGCTCCATGCAGTTTCTTGTGTCTGCCAGTCCTTCTTGTTTTATCTGGTTTCGCATAAGCGGGGTGAGGTTTGGAAGGACTGTCCGACGCATCATCACCAGATTTGCTTTTGATGCTCATTTGAGCGTATTCGGAGCTAACGTTCGGATCGCTGTTGGACTTTGGCTTTCGGTAAGACAACGCCCGACGACCACGAGGCGGGGTCTTCATCGTACTTCGTTTCATCTTCTGCGATGTCCACCGCTTGCCACTCGGTGTGGTCTGAATTGCTGTCATTGACTTCGATCTAGGAATGTTGCACTCTTCAACGTCTGCCTGAGTTACCATCTCGTAGTCTTCGTCGTCTATGATCGGTAAAGATTTGAAACGGGAAATGTTACTGTCAGTGCGTCCTAATGAATCAGATGGTTGTCCAATGCGACAAGTAGCCACAGCCATATTAAAGATTGGTGATGATCCTTCAGGTATGCTACGGTTTCCACTTAGTGCTGTGCCGTCTATGGCTGTTTCGATATTCCTCGCTCTTTTATCTTTGAAAGACACCGCGTAGGTAAGTTCTCCATTACCCGTTGCCACATGGGGTACACGTTTGGCTCTATTGGTACCGTAAGAAACAGATTCATGCTTTCTGGCATTCGAGCAAATAGATAGTGATCTCTTTTTCTTTCGTATTATTATGACAATTATGATAACTATCGTGATGATGATAATGAGAAGAATAACAATGACTGATGCGACTATTCTGCTGGTCCGACTAGCGCCATCGGGTGATTCTGTCACCCCGACAATACTGTCATCGGTTGTTGCCGGTCTGGTGGAGGGTGTAGAGGCGGTCGACGCCAGAGTAATGATCCGTATAGTCCCAAAACTTGACACCTGGATACCATCTTCAACCCGTGCTCGACATTCAATCAGGAGCATCTCATCTTCCTTATGAACATTGCTGATCGTTATACGGGTTCCATTGTCAATTCTATCTCCGATGGTCAATAAGGAGCCAGTCATGTTGACGATGTTCCAGAATTTGGCCTGGACGGTGCTTTGAGCGCCCATGGAACAACTGAACACAGCATCGGAGCCTAGACTTACTTCATTAACGAAAGGGTCAACGCGAATGACACCACGACTTCCGGTGCTAAAATGACTCGAATTTGAGCATGACTTCGTGACAGCCCTCTCTACCCCATCCACGTCAAACAAAAGCGTGCAAGTCAACTCCACATCTTCCGTCGAATTGAGCTGAATTCTGCTAATGATGCGATCTAGCGTAGTCACTTTGGGCGAAATATTATCAGCGTTCCTCTGGAAACTTGCACTTCCAGGTGACAACTCTTCATTCCAAACGCATGACACCTCGACCTCTGCGGACTCTCGGGTTCCCTCGGGAGGCAAATGCAAGTATTGGCAAGTGAACGAGTACTCCTTGGGCAAAACGGTGAGGGAGACCGTCGCTAGAGGTATGTAGAGTGCATTCGGTCCGTATTGGTACCCGCATTGATATGTGGAATTATCCGGGATAACCTGTGCACTTGTGAAGCGCAGCTCATAGATCTGTTTATCATCATCGATAATCATTTCGTAATTGCGACGGTCATTGTCATCCCGTGGATAGATTTCGACACCATTACTAACGTACCGCTGGGCACCTTTTTTATCCAGTCGTGCCCATATAATCGGCTTGTCGTTGTCATCACTGAAGTCGCAGAGAAGCGATGCCGAATCTCCTTCGAGGACAGTCTGGTTCTGTGGGGTGTTCTCAAGCGTTGTGATACATGATGTCAATGTAGCCATACACATAAAGCATAATAGCCAGATGGAAGCACGTATCGACATGATATACATTGTGCGAGTATAATTGTCTGTATGGTCCAATTTCAGAATCCACTTCAAACATAACCAATATCAACCTTTGTAATTGCTTCAATTGTTCATCGGTTTGGGAATTTCTGCTGATCTAATACTCAAATCTGTACTTACACGTCGTGTCCTCAGTTTCATGAATGGTCAAACTTATTGGAATCCGGCAAAGTAAATTTTCAGACTACTTTAGTAGGAAATGTGTCATAATAACACAACAACATTTTCTATTAATCAAGTTAAAGCCAAATTTTATTTTCTACAAATCACAAATAACCAATGTTTTTCTCTGTTTGTTGCTCGAAACCACATTTGAGGATGTCGCCAACGCATTCCTTGCCACCTTAGATCATGGAGACAGTCTGCCAAACAAAACATTTGCGATGTACCTTTTACAGCGCACGTTATTCCCGAGACGATTATATTCTAAGAAAATAAATGATTCCAATAACTGCTGCAAAACCAACGTGCCGGTGATTTTTTTTTTTCGATGATTCTGAAAATACATTTTCTTGTAAATAGTCCACAGTCAACATTTGGCACTCAGTGTAATTAGAATCGTCTCGCGTTGTGTCCATAAATGGGAATAATGTTCTTTAGGTATTTGTGTCACTGGCGTAACGTTTGATTCGTATACCAATAATCACCAATGACAGTTTGTTTCGGAAGAGGAGACCTTCCGTATCCACATCCGGGGTTGATTCTTAATCATTCATTCGAGATAACATTTAAAGGCTTGTGCTGACCAGAATTTCGACGAAACTTCAGGCGGATTGATGTAATTTTTGCACAAGTACGCTCTTGTACATAAGTTAATATTATACAAATATACAATGCCTTGAGACTTTGTCGTTTAAATAATGGGCAAGAGGGGGGGGGGCTGACTAAATCTTATTTTTGGAGGCACCGAGGCCCGTAGTTTTAACTAAAAGGTCAGATTAAAGCAATATATATTTTTTTTATATTATGGGTCGAATATCATTTAAAAAAATACATTTTGAAAGTCTTGTTTGAACGAGAGAATTGCAAATGTCCAAGTCTATAGATTTCAAGAATTGACGCTGGAGTGCAAATCGAAACACTTGCATTGATTGTCGATGTACAATTCGCCTTTCTTGTTTCTTGAACCGGCGGCGTAGAATCATGATGAAAACTTCCATCGATGGCTTCGATATGCTTATATAATTGAAATTGACTTTAAATTTGGAGCGGAAAACGGACAATCCGTCTGCTGGAAGTCCATTAATGTACGCACCTTATTTCTGAGCGAATATAAAATAGTATAAAGGTATCACTAGGGAAGAGTATTGATTATTTTTTTTAAAGAAATAATGGTTGATAAAGGTTTCAAACATCAAAACGCTCAAAAGGTCGTAAATAGAATATCATCTCCGGATATTGTTGAATATAATTGGTAATAAAAATTAAGAAAATATTGAAATTTTCATAAATAGCAGGGTTGGTGTCGTATGGATAAGGTATGGTAAGATACGTTTGTTTACGACCTTGCATATGCGGTGTTCGTGCTGCATCGAGGGGTCCGCATTCCAACGTAATGGAATGAACGACCATTGCGAAAGCAATTAGACCCCGTTCAAATCTAGTATTCAAGGTAGTTCCACTAAACTTTTTTGAAAGCCAGTTCTGAAGTCCAGTTGTGCCTCTGTTCAGATTAGAGACCCGCGAACAGAAGTTCACTTTAAGTCCACTTTACGCAAAGTGCATTCTGCTGCTATAACGATGGACAAACAGCTGAGTTCAGGTACTTCCAGCGGGATATTCCCGAATAGAATGTTCATTTTTTGTTCCCGTATTCTCTCTGCATACCATTTGCACAAAATAGAGGAAACGGCAATATGCTTGACATATACGGGTGAAATTTACAAGTTAAACCCACTTTACACGAAAATATATCTCGCGAAGTGGATTTTTAAACCAGTTTGGAAGTCCACTTTCGTGATCGCTTGTCCCGTTCAGACCTGCCTTTGAATTAGTTTCCTTGACGCTGGTTTATTCTAAAGTAGTTTATTGCTGTATATGTGAGCGGGGACTACGACAATCTGCGGTCATCTGAATTGAGCACCCCCCCCCCCCCCCCCCCCCCACATCCCCAGAAACATCCCAATATACCACTATGCACGCATCCTAGTCAAATGCATATCGGCAAATATATTTGTTCACCTGATAATAAATAATAGTAATTCAATAGAAGGACTCTTTATTGCTTGTCATGTTTGCCTACATGGTTGCTTTATTAGGCAAGACACGAAGTTTGTCAAACCAGGCAACATTGATGAATGCTGACTGGAAAACTTACTTTAAAAGAAGAGTCTACCCAAAAATAATATTTCTCCAACTGGAGCAGAAAAATTTGATGAACAGAACAAAAGAAGTTTGAGGAAAAATTGGACAACTAATAAGAAAGTTATGAATGTTCACATTTTTTGACAAATCGGCAACTGATGACGTCATAAGTGCACAACTGACCATTTATTATATTCATATCAATGTCAAAAATGTCACTTTTTTCCCCAAAAATATGATTTCCCCCAAACTTTAAACCGTAGGATATCTTTATGATAGATATGTAGATCCACTATTTGCATGTTTACATTCACACAAACTTTGCCACTTTTTACAAAAATGATGAATTTTCCACCATACTTGTAATGAAAACTCTGGTTAGTTGTGCACCCATGATGCCATCAAATTTGGGAACATCTCTGGAAATTTCCACTAATTTGCCCATTTTTTCAAATCTTTAAAAATCCATAACTTTTTTATTTTTTATTTCATAACTTTTCAATTTTTCCTGTTTCTGTTAAAAAATTATTATTGTTGGGTAGACTCTTCTTTTAAGCTCATGAATCCCACCTATCTGCCTATGGTATGTAAGTCTATGCTAGTATCAAGCGCAGTAGAATATATGCATATAGTGATTGCGCTATATAAATGGACCTATTATTATTATTACAATTATTTTTTAACATATTTCCAATTTCGTGTGAAGGTTTCAAGTTCCTCTTTGATCAGGAATGTTTTGACTAGAGCCAACAGGATTTCCCCACTCCACATTCAATGACAACTAGTTATATACTTGTATTTTGTATTTTTCTGCTCTCTATATACGACTTCAAGGAAGCACTATATATCTGATATTGAATCAAAAACCCAATTTACAATGTATATAATATAAGTACACATATAATTATGTAGGCCTATGTATAATTTTTGTTGTTTGGGTGGGGGTCCGTTCGCACCTCTGCCCCCCCCCCCCCCCCGGCGACGCCCATGATGATAATCACAATCTGACAAGGTTGTTTGTAAAAATCGCTAGACGAAGCGTCAATATATGCTCTTCCTGAATCAATGCGGCTGTATTTTCTTAGGAGGTGTTGTTCAAAAGATGCAATTTTATCCCAAATCAATTGCAAATCAGTTACAAATCGTGACTCGCATTTATATTCGCGCATAATATGCGCTTCTAACAAGACGCGCCTGAAACACTAATTTTGATTGACGTGTTGCGATCAACTGCACCTTGCGTTCAATTGCCACTTTTGAGTAATATACACGATACCTCCTAAAGAGAGTGATTATCTATTTTTCTTGGTGAGATGATGTGTATTAGAAGGTTTTGAATCGTCTATCATGTTTCCGTTCGTCGATTATATAGCACAAGCTCCCCAGCAAATAAACACCTCTCGTTCGAGGATCGTTTGAGCTTTTTTTTTTTGTGGGAGGGGGGGGGGAGGGTTGGAAAACTAGAACGTGTATTTAAGTGCTTCAAGTGACACTTATAGCAGAAACACTTGAAGAGTGATGACCTCATATGCAATAAAAGCTATTAGGTGTTTTCAGCTCGACTTATGCAATATAATTGATAGGATGTGTATAAAACTATACCCATGTCTATCTTTCATTAGTTATCTAAGCATATCATACATAATTTTTAACTGGATACATGTTCTTGATAACTTATAGGCGATTTTATGCATCGATGTAAGATCTTTTTTTGTCAGGTACATAAGTAAACTGTGTAAATAAATGAAGTGAAACGAGGCAACGGCACACAACATATCGTCATCACCATTGTGATCACATTTCCACCCCCTGCATTGCTACCATCTTGGGAGGGGCGGACAAATAATATTTATTGCTCTTTATTATGGTAACGAGACAGAATTCGACATTCAGTCATCTGTATTTATGCTATATGTATATCAAGCCCTCGATTGAAGCCTGGTTGATTTTGCTCAGGTTCTGGTCTTTAAAAATCCGATACCATTGACATGATTGATAATAGTGGGGGAGGATGATGTCATTCTCATGATGAACATTTCTTTGAGATCTACGTTCCTGGTAATATCTTGCACCATCGTGACCGCTGTGAAAGAATATGTCTTTGAACTTAGGACTGTCGTTAGTCTTTTTCAACCACTTTTTCTACCATTGAAAGTGAATTCTAAAGGATTAAAAGCACCATCAACTAGGCACCGGGTGGAGTCACAGTTTTGGCAGCAATGCACATCCGCTATTTCTTTATCATTGCGCTTTGATTCGTCATTGCTTTTTTTTTCAAACGGATTTTTACTGGTTCCGTGATCTTTCCTGTCTTATTTCCTCCTTGTTTACATCATACCCAGCAAATCATTGGTTGCTATATGGAGCGAACTAACAGTAGTATCTTCATGGTTATTATAACATCAACTAGCAAAACGGTAGCTGTTTGTACATCAATTAGCCATCTTGAACAATTTTATATCTTCATCGTGGATTTATTGTCGCTTTAAAGGTCCTTCTTCCGTCACAACATTGCCAACTTGCGGAACTAAGAACATTAATATTGCCAAATAAAGTATTTGTGACAGTGCTTCAAAGCAAGTTAACATGGCTTATGCTCGAGTTGTATTGCATTCTGGATGTGCATTTATACTGTGGATGTGTCTTTCATCTTCATTTGTATCGAGTCTCACAACCCTTGAAGCTGGACCACAGAACAGGACTGTTACTGAGGGTGACAGCGTCACTTTGAGATGCGATGTCAACGATGACAATCTGAACTCAATCTTTTGGGCTTATGTAATCGGTCATGGACACCGGCGGTATATTACGATAGACAACTACGTTTTCCCTGCTTCGGCTTTTGGTATAGATGACACAAATTACAGAATAGAGATGGATAGATTGAAACAGGTTTATGAATTGGTTATAATGTCCGTTGACCTGTCAACGGATTCTGGGATATATGAGTGTGGTTATGAAATGTCCGACACAAGGGCGTATACACCGCTTGCTTCTGCAGTAATTACTGTTGTACCGTCTGAATCAGTGAATTGTCAGATAAATCCTCTACCTTCTCAAGGATCAGAAGCGAATCAAGAATATGAAGCGTCTTGTTCATGGAGTCTTAGTCAGCCAGGCGAAGCTTACTTTGAAAGCACTAGCGGTGAGGCTATCGAAGTTGACTTTGGGTTTCCTGGACGCATTGTCAGTCGTTTCTAGTCTCAGGATGCCGTTCTACCTATCATCTGTCGTTTTGAGATGACGGGAGATTCATCTGTAACCTACAACGCGCCATGCATCGGAGATAATTCCCCCGGGCTGGTCAGAGTGGACCCTTTCATTATCGAAGTGCCCCTTGGTTCAAATGCTTCGTTCATCTGTTCATCAGGTAATCAGAACTTGCCTCCAGAGATTTATTGGGATGTGAGTGTCAACGGAACTCCCTCTCAAGGACAACCACGTGTCGTGGAAAGCAACAATGTCATGTCGATAATAAATGTTCAGGATGATGATGGATATTTGCTCGTCGAATGTAAAACCCACATCGCTGAAGATGTAACGGTATCGAGCTTTGCATCTTTGATAATTGTGTAAGTTGCTACACCTCAATCCAGAAGTCCCCCTGCGGATAGTCAGTCTACTAGGACAACGGAAAGAGTTACTACCCAGTGTAACACTTTCTTAATAACGGCCCCTCTGCGACCTGAACCTAGAGCGAACAGCAACATGATCATAATTATTGCTGTCGTTATATTTTTCATAATCATAACAATAGCTCTTGTTACCGTGATCATCATCTTGGTAAGGAGGCGTAAATGGAAATATCTAACACGTAAATATTCAAAGAAAAATGCAAATTACGATGCGATCGATCTCCAAAGAATTCCTCATACAAGACCCGAAGGCAGTTCAGAACTGTATGCTGTGTCGTTCAAAGACAAGAAATCAAAGCGATATCGAAGCGTTGGTGCAAATGTCGAAGAGACGCACGATAATAATTTCAACAGGTCCTTCTCCTCTTCATGTGGACTACTCAACCTGCAACCGGAGTCTACTGATCAACAGATCTACGCTGAGCCAGAAGACCCTATGGATTCTCACAACCATCTTCAGGCTGATTCAAGGCGTCTCTGCAACTCCATGCCTCTTCTGGATAACGACCAATACGAAACCATGTCGGATCCGAGTATTTACCCTAACGGAATTACAAAGATTGCTTCGACGCTTTCCGTCAGTTCGAATCGAAGTGGACATGGTTACCGACGATGGACTTCGCAGAGGATGAAAAAGGATGTTCCATGGACTCCACCGATGACCAGACATGCAACATCATTCCGACAACCGCAAGCTAAAGATTTTATTGTCCAAAGTGACTACACGAAAATGACGATTATAAATACGCTCTCTACCCCACCATCTGACGTCACCAAGTCTCCAAGCAGAGTACCGCTCTATGCTAAACCTGACAAAAAGTGATAGACCAGGAAAAGTGAGAGAGCTTCAACAGACCATGAAAGTGACGGTATTGGGGACCATATTGGTTCCGATTATGCTGACATTGAATACGTTGGGAGCATGTCATCGGATTATATTGATGATGAACTTCTTGATACTTATCTCGGAAGCATTCCTGGTCCTTTCAACTCGACCTTTCCCGACAACATGCGAAACAACAAGGCATCTTCACTCCATCGCGCAGCCTCGGTTCGTCCGGCCCCGTCAAATCCTCAGCGCGGTAAATGCCATTCTATGGGCCTTGCCACCTATAGCACCATCAGTCATTATGAGATAATGAGCAAACAAGATAAAGAATCACCCGCACATGATGACGACCTCTACGAATCTAAAGAAGGCAAATCTCGTCTTTCAGTGAGCAACTACGACCTCCCAAGGAATTCTGTCCTTGTGAGAACAGCACAAACTCTTCCAAAGATAAACGAAGGTGCTGCAGAAATGATGCTGAAACAAGGACGATCAATAAGCCTTGATCAGAATGATTACGAATTGATTGGTTCTGAAGGAGGGTATACCCAACACTCTGCGGAAGTACCTCCATCTCCTCAGTACGCTGATATTGGTGACATGAATCCTTATGCGTCAGTGTTGGACAGTGACGTAATTGCTTCAGAATGGCAAGACGCAGACGATAATGACTATAGTGACATAGATTAGGGTCGGATCAGCGTACAAAATTTGCTGCTTTTAGAATTAGTTCAGATCACGATAAAAGAAATTATCACGGGATGGATTAGATACATTGTACTTTGTAAGTCACTTTGTTCCATATCTTAAGGTTTGGCCATGTCTTCCGTGTTTTCACGAAGTGTCGGTAGGTTAAAGGGTGATATTACACAGAACCATCACTGAAACATGTTCTCCTAGAGAGCCGAGACACAATTAAAAGGTACAATTAGAATTGTTGCTATATCGGGATTTTTATGCTTTGGCCAACATCACTTTGTGAAAACACGAACGACATGTTTGCTTTTATAGCGAATGTTTGCCCAGTACATTCAAAATTTGAAATATGTTCTCCAACACAAAAAAACACCGGATAGACTACTGGCCGACTATAACATAAGAGTATACGTTTAGCGCAATCCGAACGAATTTAGTTTTAGTCAGGAGTATTCTCCTCATATTCGAATATACTCTACTTCATAAAATTTCATTCTATTTGAATTTTGAATACGTTCAAAAAATGTTGAGCCTAAAGGCAAACGTGTGACATCGGCGGTCAAGATAAAAGAAAATGAGACTTTAAGAACGACTGACATCAGTTCCTGTGCTTAACGGGGAACTTCACTCAGACATTGATGCACTCTCACTGAATCAAGAAAAATACAATGATCAAACTGAAAATTTGAGCAAAATCCAACAATCCATTCACAAGTTATGGATTTTCTAATTGGCAACGCACAGGCACAAATAACTCTCCATTCATTTTTTACACAGAATTTCACATTTTCTTCTTTTTCGAGAAAAGTAGACAATAAATCAACAAAATTCATTCCGAAATGCATGCAGAATCACTCAGACATTGATGCACTCTCAGTGAATGAAGAAAAATACAATGATCAAACAGTGAAAATTTGAGCAAAATCCAATAATCCATTCAAAAGTTATGGATTTTCAAAGTTTTGATTTAAACCCTTCATTGGCCCCTTAAATTGGCAACGTACAGGCAAAAAATGGCTGCCAACATGGAGAACTCTCCATTCACTTTGTACACATAATTTCACAGTTTCTTCTTTTTCTAGAAAATTAGACAAAATTGTACTTTTCTCTTCAAGTATGATATGGACATTTTGATTCTGCATGCATATCGGAATGAATGTTGTTGATATATTGTCTCCTTTCTAGAAAAAAGAAGAAAAAGTGAAATTCTGTGTACAAAGTGAATGGAGAGTTATTTGTGCCTGTGCGTTGCCAATTTGAAAATCCATAACCTGTGAATGGATTGTTGGATTTGGCTCAAATTTTCAGTTTGATCATTGTATTTTACTATATCCACTGAGAGTGCATCAATGTCTGAGTGAAGTTACTTTTTAACGATTGACACATCTATCTTATGGAATAGCCTCCCAAATTACCTCACAAATATTACACCATATGAACAATTCAGAAGAAACTTGAAAACTTATCTCTTCAAAAACAACTAATCTACTGATAATCCTAGTTCTTCTTACTTCTTTCTCTCTTTCCATGTTTCCATGTTTCAAGCGCTTAGGGACTTTCGCATGATTGTGTTATGCGCTATATAAAAGTGTTTCATTATTATTATTATTATTGACAATCTTACTATCATTCAGCACGAAATCTGGTACCAGTCGTTATTAAAGTCGTTCATAAATTCATTCGTAACTTTGTGAAACAAAGCCTTTGGGTCGTGTTCCATAAAGCTGTTCGTATAGGTACGCACGACTCTACGAGCGACTAGTGACTCTTTCATGCACTCAGTGATAGGGGAAATGAAGTTCCATTTTGCCTCATCCGGTTCGATTCTCCTAAAGTGTTCGATGTCTTTATAAATCCATCATTCTTTTTATTTGTTAAGTGCTTTTACATAGAATTAAATCATAGAATCAAATTTCGGAATCACGAGCCTTAATTTTATTATCAGATTATTGAACTTCAAAATAGTTAGCGTTTGTGCAAATCTATATATTCCTTTGCATAAAAACACATTCAAAGTAAAATATCGAAATAGCTTGATAGTCAAGATCATGAATATCCACTTGTAGTTTTTTTTATAAGGATATTTTGAACATCCTTTTCGTAGTCATGGTAATTTGAGATGACTAAAGTAAGTAATAATTCTTTTTTTATGCAGATCTAAACTTCAGATTTTATTGGGTCGTATCGAATATTATGACCTGTATGTAAATTTCTGTTTTGGAACCGGATAAGTGATAGCATTAAAATTTGATAAGTGCACGTAATACGCACTGTGAGCAAATGGGACAAATGATTTTTATACAGATCTAAACTTCAGATTTTATTGGGTCGTATCGAATATTATGACCTGTATGTAAATTTCCGTTTTGGAACCGGATAAGTGATAGCATTTAACAGGAAACTTGATAGGTGCACGTAA
>BQKZ01002627.1:43401-69821 GCA_036244855.1 Temnopleurus reevesii | reverse complement strand
CTACAATTGCAGCATTATTACCCTGGCTTTAGCCCGGCAGCCACTTCATTAGCGCACTTGGCGTTTCAAGGAATACATATTCCTACCAGGTACCCATTCACCTCACCTGGGTTGAGTGCAGCACAATGTGGATGAATTTCTTGCTGAAGGAAATTAACACCCTGGTTGGGACTCAAACCTACGATGGGTCGGACTCAAACCTACGACCCTCTTGTTGAAAGGCGAGAGTCGTGACCACTACACCACAGCGCCTCCACATATAAATCACACACACAAATAAATCCTTCTCTACCTTGTAGTAATAAGAAAACTTATAAGACTAGATGTTTTTCATTGATGCCACTGTTCCCTGTCTTTTGATAGGCAGAAATGACAAATTTTTTTTAGTCCCATGCATGTCTTTTTTGGTGTACAAAGTCTATGGAGAGGAATGAGGTATTTGACGGCTGATGAAATGAACACAAGTCTATGGAAAGATTTACTATTTCACACAAATATCCCCAAGATATCTAAATGCATTTGAAAGTTACTGAATTACTGCATTCTCTATTTTGTTTGAATGTAAAAAAAGTTTGAAATGCAAGTTATGATAGTGATCTAATAGATATTTTGACCTCAAACTAAACTCTTTTTTTGCAAGCCGGACAGCAAAATGTCACTTTTATATGAGGTGACAAAAAACATCCCTCTTTTGAGCCTCGTAACAGGTTTTTCATCCCCGACCTACATCCGCATTCAAATTGAAGGTACATTATGAATTCATGCATTGCTAAATGTTTCAACTTAATGCCTCCAATTAAACTAACCTCATGCATGCTCATAGCTTCATGAATGCTAATTGTCCCCAGTGTGCATTCTCTGTTGAAGCGTTATGATTCTGCCCTTCCCAATCCGCTCCACAGACACGTTTCGGCAAAACGATGTGTCCGAAATTGACCCTGAACGGGATAAAGGAGAGCGTGGTGTAATGTCTCGTATTGTCGTTTGCGAACCACTTGGCATAATTGGGCTTGCATCATAAAGCGTGGATGCGTGACTCCGCAAAGTCTGATGGCGTCTCGCGCTTCATTTTCTGCTTGCTCTCCCCGCTTCTACATCCCGACACCATCCCCGACACCTTCTAAAACCGACCGTGTTTCCCTTCCTCCCCAAGTTTACTCCCTACATTTAATATTGATTATGGAAGCATGTATGGGCAAACAGGAAAGGAAATCTCATCTTAGCAATTGGAAATGGTATTTGTGTACGAAGGAAATGATATAAGTTGATTTGTAGACATTGCAAGTGTATTTTTTTTGTTTGCTGACGCCAAGGGTAGCAGAGGTATTTGAATGTAATGAACAAATCTGTCATTTCGACTTTGGTCATGGAATCGATGATTGGCAATTCAATATTTGCATCCCGTCTCATTCTAAAATTTTCATCATCATCGCTGAATGTGCGGTTTCATTTTTTTTGGTTAATTTTCATTTGTTTTGAAGGCTAAATGTGATTGGAAAATCCAAACAAATTGAGAAAGAGTCACAGAGGAGGACAGATTGGGAATATAAAGTGTAATGTTTGGAAGAAAGGAATTAGTGAGGAATATTAATGGGATGAATCAGCAATTACATTTTTGTATATATTGTCATAAAGGACATGAAATCACTCTTTTTTAGCACAATAGCACACACATACTCAATCAAGGAATATCTTTGATTGCAGGTGTAATCATTCAGTCTGTGGTCTTTTAACCTACACACCTTTACAAATAGACTTACCATGCCACTTAGCTCGATCACTTGCCTCTCTCGTTTTTATTTCTTCTATCTCTGTCCCCTCTGTTTCTCTTCCTTCCCTATACCTTCTTGTCCCCTCTTTTTATACCCCTATTCAATTCCCATGCTCTCATTACCTCTCCACATTCCTCTCTTCATTCTGTTATTCTTGAATCTCATATTTCTCTTCTGCTCTCCTTGAATGAATGAAATGAATATTCAATGCCTTTATTTCCATCTGTTGTGTATGCTATTTCTGTAATCCTCTATTGTGTTACTTCACCTCTTCCAATAGTTCATTCAATCTCCATCCTCTCTCTACAAACCAATCTTTCTCTATCTATCTCTCTCCCCCTATCCCCTCTCATTCACTCCCCTCTCTTCTCTCTTCCTCTCTCCCCTCCCTCATTTTTTTCCTTCTCTCTTCCTTCTCTTTATGTCTCCCACCATTTGTGCCTCTCAACACTTTCTCCCCCTCCTCATTCCCACTCTCTCCTCCTCCTCCTCCATACCTCCTTTCCCCCTCCCCATTAAGAAAAAACTGTTTTGATCAATGGGAGCTAACAGAGCAACATTTGCCCATTTCCCTGGCTGTAATTGCTCCCATGTCTAGGCTGGTCGACCAAGCGAGGAGCCAATCACCATGTTATTTTCATCCATTCAGCAAGGTCCGTGCCCGTCACAGAGATATGAACATAGAAAAGAGAGTAAGACAGGAAGGGGAAGAGAGATAGCGAGAGAGAGAGAGAGAGAGAGAGAGAGAGAGAGAGAGGGAGGGATATATATATATATATTTAGAGAGAGAGAGAGATAAATAGATAGAGAGAGAGGTAGAGAAAGAGAGAGAAGGGGGGGGGGGAGCGAAATTGATGGATAAGGTGAGAGAGAGAGAGAGAGAGAGAAGTGGGATAGCTTAATAGATGGATAAGGAGAGAGAGAGAGAGAGGGAAAGAAAAGTGTGATAGCTTGATAGATGGATAAGGAGAGAGAGAGAGAGAGTGGATAGCTAAATACATGAATAAGCAAGAGAGAGAGAGAAGTGGGATAGCTTAATAGATGGATAAGGAGATAGATAGAGAGAGAGAGAGAGAGAGAGAGAGCTCTGAAAAGAAAGAAAGGGAGTGGAAAATCAAGAGATGAAAAGAAGAAAATGATTGTATGTGTGTGAGTAGGTATGTGTTTGTGTGGATATTTGTGTTGGGGGAAATAGTACTGATATTCTATAATGTGTAAAATATAATTGCGAACTTTCAACCATGGATTCTCCTTTTGAAAAATTAGGACGTACCTCCTATCCTTCGAAGAATTCTATTTCATTGTACAGTGCTATGTTTCCCACTTAGTCAGGGCGGCCTCAATGGGGACGGTTCTTGATTGAAGGTACATTCATGGTTATTTAAGAGTGTCAGAAAGAGAGAGGAAGAGGGAGGAGGAGAGGGGAGGAGATGTGATGTGGTGTGTTTTTTAACCTGTTTGCAGACCCCTAAACNGGGAAAGGGGCAAGGGGGAGGGGAAGTCTTTATTTACACTCACACTTCTCACCCCACAGTCTATGGGTGAGCAAACATGATTAGCAGCACAGGCAGTCAAATAGCGATAGCTTGTGAAATGTTTGACTTTCAAGCACGAATGTGTTATTTGCCATCGTCACCCATCTGCAAACAGAGACATGCTAATGATACATGAACATGAGATGTCCTTTTTAGGAAAGTTGGAGTGCCAAGTGCTTTCGACAGTGATCCTCTAAGACCCTAGCCTTTACAAAGGCTTACTCGCGGCTGTACAATTGTAGACTGCAGTATATTAGCAATCGTTGCAAGAAGTGAGTCTGTTACCCTTAGGGGGTGTTGCTCAAAATCAACTGCAAATCAACTGCAACTTTGCAAGTTGTAACGCGCATTATCATTCGCGCACGGAATGCGCATTCAACAAGACGCACATGACAGAACGATTTTGATTGGCGCGTTCCGATCAACTGCAACTTGCGATCGAATGCAACTTTTGAGCAATACCCCATTAGACTTGCCATGTAGAGACTCATGGGCTCCGCGAACGCCTTTACTCACAAGATCGAAGTGACGTCATCTCAAGAGCGTTCCTGATTGGTCAATTCCTTCAGATAGGCACGAATACACATGACAATTCTGCGTCAAAATTGTACGCATAATTTTGATGGCTGAAATTAAAACAAAACAAGCGTTGCGATCGTGTGAATAGAGGCCTTGCCGCTGACACGTCTTATGGCAGCCGTTTTCGTGTGCAGCCGTTTTCAGGTCTATGCAGCACGGCATGGCAGACAACAAGAGGCCTCGGCTAGAGGCTACTAAGACCCCGCTGACACAGTATAAAAGCTCAGCCTGGGTGCAGTGTATTCGCCTTATAGGCGGGCTTACGAATAGATGGAAATTGTATGTGTACTCTTTACTTGAAGGTTTATCATGACAACCTGATACCTTGGTTGAGGCTTGTCCAACATAGCAACGAGTAATGTATGCAAACTGGATTCCAAGTAATGTTGCTCAATCATTACGAACCAGTACATTACTACATTTGTTGGAAAGAAACATGGTAAACGGTTAATGATTATTACAGCTGAATGCTTAATTGGAGATTGTTTAGCTAAATATAAGTAGATATAAGTGGAATTTGAAAAAGGGAAACAATCACGCAGTGAAGCTTTTTTGATAAGCTGCATACCTACCATCGTGCAGGTTACAAATTCAATGTCCCAATTATTCACAAGTACAATAATAGAGTTGTAGGCTCGTAACTTATGATTGCCATGGAAACATTTTGCTTTGGCAATGGTGCATTGTATCCATAATATCTGAAAAATCATTCAATATGAAAAACGATTTTATGCATGGGCTGTGACTCGGCCAATTCCTTTGTGTATGGCCTTTTTATCTATCTAATCGTAAAATTGGCCATCGAGCTTGACCCAATGGCTTTACGAAATGATGGGTAGTGTGGACTATTCTTTCTTTTGATTACCATAGTGGTCTTCCTTTTTTTATTCAGCTTGTCTGATTTTGAAGGAGGGTTAAACCTGGCAAATGCATGAACATTTAACTCATACATACTATTATGCGATTTGTAAAAATGTGACTACTTTGCGGTGGAATACATGTATATGATAATAATGTGTAAGAGTGATTACAGCGCAATTGGCATTATGGGGGACAAGGAATACAGTGAGAAAGAGAGAGAGAAGGGGAGGGGGGAATGAAGGGCAGAGAATGAGAGGTAGTGGGAGAGGGAGATGAATATGTTTAGAAATAGATAGATATATAGAAAGATAGAGAGATAGAGAGAGCGGAGGAGTTAGAGGAGGGAGATGAATGGACATAGAAAGAGAGAGAGAGAGATAAAAGACGTTATTTCTTTATTTGATATATAAATTGTATCACTTGGGTCTATTGGGTTTTACATCACATATATTGCTCTTATGAATGAGAAAATGGATAATGAAAGAGAGGAAGGATATGATTTTTATCTGATCATTTCTCGTCGCCAAGCATACCTTGCAATTACACTCTAGATGAAGGTCAAGAAGGATGCTCCAAATTACCACCGTCTGCCGAAAAAATGGCTCCAAAGCATATTTTCGCAAAGCCACTCCTTGACGCCAATTTCTCATCCAGTCACAGATTTCAAGTATTGAATATGAGCTGTATTTGTCAAGATTTTTGTTAAAGGTATCGGCCGATGCTGTTTACATTTTTGGCGGGGGACTTGTAGCCATGTGAATACCGCCCAAATGCAGAGATACATTGTAGCAATCTACACTAAATGTAATGGTATATTGTATTGATGTGGATGATTATTTATTGCCCCGGATGTTTAGAGCAGTTTATGTATTTCATTCCAGGGAATAATTTCATTTTTCATTTTTGATAAGCAGTTTTAGACATTGAGGAAACATTTTCAACAGTTTACTCTACATTTCTATGTCAAAAGGTTGCTAAACAGAACATATTTTGCATAGCAATCAGTTTGAAAACTTGAGGAAACATTTTCAACACTTTACATTTCTATGTCAAAAGATTGCTAAACAGAACATCTTTTGCATAGCAATCAGTTTGAAATCTAAACTAATAATCATAACACGTTCATTTACCAAAATCATCAAAGTGGTTTTGAAAGTTACTTCACACATTTCAATTCGATTTCCATTTAAGTATTTGCAGTTATTAATCAATATTCTGTTTGAGTGATTTTGATTGACTAGACTGCTGTAGTCAAAAGCGATACTGTTTTTAAGATGATAAAGGCGATATTAATGTGGAAAGCTAGTCAGTTTCTGGTCATTCGTGTTATGATTGATCTTATATGACTGAACAGAAATGAGATGAATGATATCATTCTGATTTATATGAACAGAAAATTAATTTTTGTTGTCATTAGAATCACAAATCAACAGTGTAGAATCTCATATCAACAGTCTCCATGTTTGTGTTGCAAATATTATTGCCGAGATGTTATCAACTGCAAATGTACCACAATCAGAATAATTCACTTTCAATCTTGAAAGTATCGTACCCAAATCAGCGTCATCCAAGATATTTGCATATTTTCTGGCGACCCGGGCTGATGCAAGCCAAAATATATTTCATTTTCAGATTATCTCATATGCAATCCTAATGCACTTCAATAATGAAAATGCCGAATGAATAAATCTGCAATGTTTTTATTCTGTTTTGATGTTAAGTTTCCAGAATGCATCAGCATCAAGTATAAGTGATATTTTGTGCCGTCCTCAAAATAAAAATAGATAATACAAATTTATGTGCAATATAATGATGCTTGTTTTACTTTTGTAAATTGCTTTTGGATTGTATTTTCAGTTTCAATTCAAGATGTACTAAGTACAAGCTTGATAACAAGAGTAGACCATCACAAATTTGCTTTTGGCATCGTGAGGGAGGAAGATAAGAGAATAGATACTCGGTTGTCGGACAATGTTACCACGAGAAGCGAGATTTGTGGTCCATTGAGGAATAGTCTTGAGTCTCTGTCTCTTGCTCATATTTCAGGCATGTCTTGGTTTCATGCGGTTTGTTGCTCATGAGAGGTGGAGAGGGAGAGATAGAGAAAGAGGATGGGAAAGAGAGCGAGAGAGAGAGAGAGAGAGAGGGAGTAATAGAGGGAGAAAAGGGAAGAGAGAGATAGAAAGAGAGGGGGTGATAAAGAGGGAGAGAAAGGAAGAGAGACAGAGAAAGAGAGGGTTAGGGAAGGAGAGAAAGAGGGAGAGGGCATTCTAATGATTTGATATCTATTTTAGCAAATTCATGGTCGCAAAATATGCGAAAATAAAATCCCAGCAAAAATTTCAGCTTTTCTAGTAGATTATAATGTAAACAACCGTACAGGTGAAAAAAAATATATTCTCATACGAGAAAGGACAAAAGCAAAATATTTTTTGTCAAGCATTCCTAGTAATATTTTCAAGAAAATGAATATTTCTGTCTCATATAAAAAAGTGCAAATTCAGAATGAGGATACAACATGTATGTGGGTGTATTGTAAATTATAGGGCTGCTAGGATATGGGTATGTTGTCAAGACATATCTTTCAATCCAGAAGTAGTGTTCCTGCATATCTAAAGGTTACACATGAAAAATATAAACTTATTAGATTAGACCCCTCGCAAGACACATAATCCAGCATGCACAGTTCACATGTATGTATTGTCACGCCTCAGGCAAGAGGCCGCTAGTATCGAATGTTTCAATTTCATTCAGGCCGCTCCCATTGATGCTACGACATACGCACACGGCACTGAAAGCAGATCCGAACAACCAATTTGGCCAATCAGGCAGGTTGTTGCTCCTTTTCACCCGCTCCAATTTCTCGATGTAGTCCCAGCCATCAACAATTATGTCGTGACAGAGGGAGATGATCGTGGTGAACCCCAGAAAACTCCATAATGCAAGGTACTCCATCTACAAGCACCGTAACGTGCGGCCAATTTGCAATCGGTTAGCGATTCAGAGGAAATATAAAGATTGGGAGACGTAAAGAGGTAATGCCTGAGGCTCGCATCTAGAATGCTAGCAACATTCGACACGGCCCCCGTGCATAAAGAACATTCTTTAATCTAAATGCGGTGGTGTAGACTTATCAGACAGACTCTTAGAATGCTATTTTCTCTTTCATAAAAATAAAATATATACAAAAATGTTCTAGCTAATTAAGTAGTTTGCAGTTTAATTATATTTCATTGGACATCTGTTGAACATGAGATTTTGTCTTGGTGGATATATTAATGATAATGATAATAATATTCAGTTCTTATAGAGCGCCTGTGCACTATATATATTAAACACGTTTCCTACCACAATTTCATTAAAAAAAAATCCTCTAAGATAGATTGTTCATAAAATCTTTCCTTGTTATTCAACACATAAATACAAAATCAGAAGGCAAAATACCACTGAACTAAAATCTATGTTATCCCACTTAACAAAAATTATGTGAGAAAAGAAATATAATCATCCCCCACACCTCACTCCTGTACTATAGATGGGGCGAAATCACATACGGGACTAAGGAAAATTGTGCGTATGAAAAAGTCTATCTGTAAACCCTGTAGCCACTAAACTGACCCTTCTATTACTCAATGAACTGGCCGAAACCAATTCATTTTCAATGCACTAGATCAATTTACGTGGCGCTTTGATGATCAATTTGGTATTCATATTCTCAAAAAAGATGATTTTACAAAGAATGCTTTGAATATGTTCAGAATTATTTTACTGTATAAGCCAACATTTTCACAATTTTGGACAAGTTTGACATATCGGCAATTCATTTTATTTTCACTTTATTTTTACAATGTTTGTATGCATGTGGATGAGTATCACATAGAGTGGAAATCTTTGCTTAGCCAAGATCATGAAATTCATGAAATTCATGCAAATATGACCACTGCCAAAATTTCAGCTCATAAAGTATATCATTCATAAAAATGTGAGACCGGCAACAATAATACCATACCTTCCAGTGAGTAGCGGGAATTGGGCCCACTATATGCAGTTGCTTATGGGTTAACTGTGCCACATTTCTCCCATATATCAAATGTCTGTATCGATTGCAGAGTCAGTACTAACCACAGATATTAGATGTTTTCAAGTAGATGGTTAATGCCATTTCTTGAACAACATTATAGACAGCTGAAAACTATCAGGTTTTATTCTGCAAGTTACCCCTTTTTATGTGAAAACAAGAACTTCATGGGGAAAAGGGGTGGAACAGCTGGGCTAATCATGTCCTCTTAAAAGCATTGTATTACATTGCTTTGGTTAAAAAAATCTCAACTGCCAGATCCTAAATGCTACCTACATGGTTACTTGTGTGTATGGGCTAAATATAAAAATGTTATCAATTTATTTATTCAAATTGATATATAAAACAACAATCTCTCGTGGCGTAGTGGCTAAATTGCAGATTCCATTAACAGTTAAAATACAGAAGTAAATAAATCATGGTCCATAATTGGTTAACATTAAGATTTGGCTTCAAAATCAATGTGTAGTGCTTGAAAAAAAGAAGAAGCTAAAACTCATAATATGACCTACACAAATACATTGTACATTGTGCAGGGATAAAGCTTCCATGGTACACTTAATTCAATTTCCATAGCTTTCATGATAGTGCATAGTATAAAGTCCTTATTTAATGAATTCTCTGTTGTTTTTTCATCAATCGGAATGAAATATCATATGTCAGACAACATCATTTTTTTTTAAATTTCTTAAAGTAAAATCACAATGTGTGAAAATGGCTTTAAGTTATTTAGATTTCAATAATCTATTTTTTTTATCTTTTCATTTTTGTTTACCTGGTTCCCTTCTATATTTTCAATTTGTAATGGTAATTTGTAAAATTGGTTAGCCGCATGTCTATCAGTCTGTAGTGGGCAGCCTTTTTTTTCCTGCTTCATGCCAGAAAACCCATATCAATGAGAAGTGAGTCGGTGAGGAGCAAAGAGGGAGGAATAAATGAAAGGAGAAGTGGGGTCTTAAATCAATGTGAGAGAGAGAGAGAGAGAGAGAGAGAGAGAGAGAGAGGATAAGAGAGAGGAAGGGAGAAATATAATGGTAGAGGCAGAGGAGTGGTAGGAAAGAAGGGCGGAGCACAGTATATTGAGACGCGAGTGGACAGGTGAAAATAAAAACAGAAACCACAGCAATGGTTCACGATATTGTGTGCTTTTAGAAGGAACAGCAATGAATTCACATCACAAGTAGATACAAGATCATTACAATAGTTAATAGGAGGTAGGGAGAGACAGAGAGAGAGAGAGAGAGAGATAGATAGATAAAGATGAAGCGAGAGACAGCGAGAGAGGAAGAGAGAGGCAGCAAGAAAGAGAGAGAGAGAGAGATGGGAGAGACGAGAGAAACAGACAGACAGACAGAGAGGGAGAGAGAGAGAGAGAGAAATGAAGTGAGAGAAACAGAGAAAGAGAGAGGGGGAGGGTCAGAGGTAGAGGGGAAGAGAGAGAGATAGAGATAGATAGAGAGAGAAAGTGAAGAGGGAGAGAAAGAACGAGAAGAGGGAGATAGAAAGGGAGAGAAAAAGAGCGAGAGAAGGGGAAGAGAGAGATAAAGGTAGGGAGTAGGAGATGGTGAGTGAGAGAGACAGGATGAACTAGACCGGGTGAGCATTAATGAGTTCAAAGCAGAAGTTCAGAAAAAAGGCACACATTCCATGAACATGAGATTGAATTTTATCTTTCAGACACTGCGGTTGATTTATCAGCGCACATCTGCACATGGGAGCAAAAATTGAAATTGATTAATTATTGATTTGTGCCGAGAGAATCTAATGAATCACAGGCAAGGGTGAACAAGAATAAAGATTGATTGAAAAATGAATATTACATGTTCATGTGAATAGTCAGAAAGAAAAAGTTCACGACATCAGCCAAAAAGCAAGAAACCCAAAACAAAAACTAAAAAAAGAGAAGACAGGGATGGACATGTGTGAAAAACGCCAAAACATTAGACTCATAATTTGCTATCATTACCTTATATAGGCTTTCATAACTTTAGACTTTCTTCTTCTGTGTTTTTTTTCCATTCTTGACACAATCAATAGTCATGCACATGATACAGAGAAATGTGTTCCTTCATTCTTTTTTTCATGATAATCAAGCTATTCCTGGGTCAATTTTATTCCAACAAGCAATGAATACTCTTATTTGCTATTTAAAAACTTCATTAGGGTAATAGTTTTACTGAAGCGCCATCTCTCCCAAAACAGATCTATACTTAAACTTAGAATACAAGGTATATGCATATTTTAGTTGATACTAGCACATTAGGGCACACTAGGGCAGTATGAAGGATGCGTTTGCATATACAAGAATACCGGGGCGGTGTTTCACCAAATCGTTCATAAAGTTACGCACGACTTTAAGAAAGACTGGATCACGTTACCGAGTGTAGTATGCGTACAGATTCTTTACAATTCAGCAGAAGAAGTGGTACCAGTCGTGCGTAAAGTTGTTCTTTAAGTCTTTCGTAACTTGATTAACCGCTCTGGATGGTATTTTACCAAGAAGTGAAACAGTTTACGAATGACTGGTCCATGTCCTGAATACTTGTAAGATAATTATCAATCATTTAGCAAAAGATCTGATACTGGCCGTTCTTAACATCTTTCTTCAAGTCTTTCCGGACTTGGTGAAACACTGTCCTGCCAGTTCTTGGGGCTGTAACATAAAAGAGACACTATGAATTGGAAATTAATCGTATCTCTTTCACACACGTTTTGCGATAGACTTACAATGAATATTTATCGTGAGTTTAATTGCATCTTTTATGTTACAGGCCCCTTGTGCTGCATATGCGCACTAATTACCCATCAATGGACAACAACAGATACCAGTCGTTCTTAATAAGGTCGTTTTTAAAGTCTTTCTTAACTTGGTGAAACACTGCCGTAGTATTTAGATATTGGAGTGGTTCTATTCCTATATAAAGCAACACTTTCATAGATACAACCATAGATGTACCAGATACAGCATGGTATGATAGATGGTATGCACAGGACAAGGTAATTGACAAAAAGCCTCCAGATTTACCATTTATTTCCTCCTCCGTGATCACATAGAACCAATTAACGTTAATTGGAGTCGGGTGTGCAATCGTCAAATTTAGGCCGCATTTCGGCAGCTGCGTCATCGCCATGTTCGCCCGCATGGAGGACATTCCGTGTACGATCATGCGGGAACGGGGGCTGGGCGAACAATTAACTGAGGCGGGTTTCGAATGTGAGCAAATAAATGTATGATTGATGCAACAAATGGGGAGAATGTAGTCATGCTGTTTTTTATGTAAACTTTGCCTTGATAAGCCTGACATTGGAACATTATTGTAGGTTCAGATAAATGCCACGACTATTACAATTTTAATTACATGGAAATGCATGTATTGACCTTCATTTTGCAGAATATGCACATACAGTATTTGGGATAAATTATAGAAAAAACATAAATAATCAGAAAAGTTGGAATGAAGAAAAACAAAAGAATTAATAAAACATAATATACATATAATTTTTCTTTGTTAACTAACAAACCTCTTTTATTCTTTTATTTTGTCTCCCTCACATGCGTTCTCGCCGCATCATCTTCGCATTCTGATTTCAACACAACAGGTGAGTAGAAACGTTATCTAAGTTAGATGTGAACACACCCCATCTCACCCCATCCCACAGATGTATTGATATGAATGCACCCCATTGTATCGCTGCAACATCAATTGGTATAAACGCACCCCATACCATTCCATAGACATTAGCTGATGTTAAAGCATCAACCTATGTCCCTGAGACATTGTAACTGATGTAAACGCCTCCACTGGTGCCCCTTAGACATTAATTTTTCGTAATATTTGTATCGCTGCAACATCAATTGATGTAATCGCACCCCATACCATTTCCATAGACATTAACTGATGTTAAAGCATCAACTCGCATCCCTGAAACATTATAACTGATGTAAATGCTTCAACTGGTGTCCCTTGAGCATTAATTTTTGTTAATATTCATATTGCCGAGACATCAATTGATGTAAACGCACCCCATCCAGCTTCATAGACGTAAACTGATGTTAAAGCATCGACTTGCATCCCTTAGACTTTATAACTGATGTAAATGCCTCAACTGGTGTCCCTTAGACGTTAATTGATTGTCCCTCTCAACGTTAGGGGACCGGGAAAAGAATGATGTCTGCTTTCTCTCTCTGTGTTTTGCAATTCAAGCAGGTGTTTTATCGCATCTCGGCAAAGACTAGAGAGATTCGCGTGCCTGTTGGCAAAACAGTTATCCAAGGCCATCGGAGTGGGAGTAGTACATCTTCGCCTCTTCTTGTCTCCTTCCGCGCTTTTATTCTCTTTTTTTCGGCATCATATCTGTAGGCTCAGTCATTATCTAGGTCATTTCATCACCACTTATAGGAATGTACTAAGAAAAATAATCGTCCGTCGGCATTTTTCTATTCAGGGAGTGTTTGCGTATTTAATGAAAATTGTATTTTTCTGATGTGGTTAATTCCTACAGGCGGCGAAATTAGTATGATAGCCTTCATCAAAAGGAATTACTTTCTTTGTGTTGAGTTGTCAGACACTAATAATAATAATAATAATAATAGATGCAATTTATATAGCGCACGTATCCACTCTGATGTAGTTTGATGTTAAACTCATTATTAAAAATAGTTATTACTTAATTTTTTTAGAGAGGATTCTAATGAGACGGTTTGTTTCAGAGCAAGATACCCATGAAGAGATGGGGAGAGGGTGGGGGTAAAATACAGAAGGGAACGAAGAGGAGGAGTTGGAGGTGGCATGCGAGAAAATTGTATGGGGGTGATCAGTGTAGACTATATATAACAAGGCCGAAATGTCAGCAAAGCAAAAAAATGAATGTAACAATAATGAGAAAGGGGGAGATATCTAGAGGGCATGAATGGAATATAGAGACCGAGGGATGAGGTTGTGACTGAAAGAAACAGTGATAGATAGATAGATAGATAGACAGAGGGAAGGGAGAGAGAGAGGGAAAAAAGAACGAGAATGAGATGGATTGATGGAGCTGGAGAGAGCGGGGAGACTGCATAAGGGGTTAAAACAATGGCAAGATGTAGTGAAATAGATGGTTATAAATGTTTGCGTTTAATATCAGTTATTGATTAAGAATTGGGAGAAGTGAATGGTATGAAAAAGAACAATAGAGAAAAAGAAAGGGAGAGAGAGAGTTAACGAGAGGTATATAAAGATAGAGAGAGAGGTATAGAAAGAGAGAGAGAGAGAGGGAGAGGGGTACAGAAAAGTACAGAGTGTGGGAGAAAGAAAGAGAGAGATCACATTAGTAAGTGACTAGCATAGGGAGGGGCAACGAAAAGAGGGACAGAGAGAGAGAGAGAGAGNATATGATAGCCTTCATCAAAAGGAATTACTTTCTTTGTGTTGAGTTGTCAGACACTAATGGAGATGATGTCGGATTTGATGTAGTTTGATGTTAAACTCATGATTACTCAAAAAACTCAAAATAGTTATTACTTAATTTTAGAGAGAGGATTCTAATGAGACTGTTTATTTCAGAGTTTATTAGAGCAAGATAGATGAAGAGATGGGGAGAGGGTGGGAGTAAAATACAGAAGGGAACGAAAAGGAGGAATGGGAGGTGGGATGTGGATAAATTGTATGGGGGTGATCAGCATAGAATATATATAGCAAGGCTAAAATGTCAGCAAAGCAAATAATGAATGTGACAATAATGAAAAAGGGGTAGAGATTTTGATTGGAGGGATGGAATATAGAGACAGGGAGATGAGGTTGTGACTGAATCAAACAGTGATAGATAGATATATAAATGGAGAGAGAGAGAGAGAGGAGAGAGAAAGAGAACGAGATGGATTGATGGAGATGAAGAGAGAGAGAGAGAGAGAGAGAGAGAGAGAGAGGATAGACTGCTTAAGGGGTTAAAAGAATGGCAATATGTAGCAAAATAGATGGTTATACATGTTTGTGTCTAATGTCAGTTATTAATTAAGAATTGGGAGAAGTAAATCGTATGAAAAAGAACAAGAGAGAAAAAGAGAGGGAGAGAGAAAGTTAACGAGAGGTATATAAAGATAGAGAGAGAGGTATAGAAAGAGAGAGAGAGAGAGAGTGAGAAATAGAGAGATCACAGTAGTAGGTGACTAAGAAAGGGAGGGGGAGGGGTAAAGAAAGCAGGGACAGAGAGAGAGAGAGGGAGAGAGAGAGAGGTACAGAAAGGTACAGACAGAGAGTGGGAGAGAGAGAGAGATCACATTAGTAAGTGACTAGGATAGGAAGGGTAAATGAAAAAAGAGGGACACAGAGGAGAATCAGAGAGAGAGAGAGAGAGAGAGAGAGAGAGAAAGAGAGTGATAGAGAGAAAGAGAGGGAGAGGGATCACATTAATACCTGACTAAGAAAGGAGTGGGCGGGGTGCGGGGTAAAGAGAGATGGAGAGAGAGAGAGAGAGAGAGAGAGAGAGAGAGAGAGAGAGAGATGTTATCAAATTTAACACTATGTAGATATTAGGGGAGGGAAAGAATATAATGCTTACCGACTAATCAATCAAGCTTCATTCAATATTCAAACATAAAATGTGATCATTAAGCTATTCGCTCATATGCCCACGAAGGATCGGATATATATCATTAAACACTCTCCATTAGTTAACCTCATAAAGGGGAATGCTTCATTATGACTCATCTAATGAGGCGTGCACTTTATTATTCATATCTTTAACCTAGTTCAACTTGTAGCGATGGTGAGGGTTGGGGATCTATTCTTGAACCTGCTAAAAAGTCAACCGTACGGTTTTGCGAAGGTCTATAGAAAAGTAGTATTTTAGTTGAAATCTCATATAAATTCAGTTTAGTTTTCTCCAATGTGCATTAGTTATTGTGAACACTCTCAAAGTAAATATTGATAGAACATTATACCATGTGAATTGATTTTTTTTTAGCTTGAAGATAAAAGAATAGGAATTAAAACATGTCTATTTTACAAAAGAAAGTCCACTGGATTGAATGAATACAATTTAGGCTCCATATATAAATTATCATGGTACAATTTATTTTGCTAGTTAGTGTCTCTACCTCTCTCTGTTTCTGTCTGTCTGTCTCTCCTTTCTTGCTCTCTCTTTCTCTCCATTTGCCTCTTTCTTTCTCTCTCTGTCTCCCTCTCTTGCACTCTCTCTCTCTCTCCCTCTAGCTCTCGCTCTCCACCTGCCTCTCGGTCTCCCTCCCTCTGCCCCTCTCGTTCGCTCTCTCTCTTGCACTCTCTCCCTCTGCCTCTCTCTTGTTCTCTCTCTACCTCTGCCCCCGCCCCCTCTCTCTCTCCCTCTCTGTCCTTCACTCTCTTTATCTTCATATCTTTAATTTTGTCTTCTAATGTCTAACGTCTTGATCTCTTTTAATGTCAAAAGAGTATGCATGGTTCATGCCTATGATATATAACTCATATGTGATGCTCTTCACAGACCTTCCGCAGACACTCCACTCATTTCTGAGAAAGTATATTTGCATTATTTATTTGAATCATATGAGGCTCTTTTTTGACTGAAGGCTTTATAACTCTATGTCCCCATTCAGACTACGCCAATTTTTTAATCATATACTGCACACCGTTTGCAACAGGAGGGCTGTACATCTCTATATTCCCACTCAGACGACCCTTGTTATTTGAACGACATGTGATATTTTACAACAGAATGGACATATAACTCTATATCCCCATTCACACAACGATTGTTATTTGAAACGTATATGAACCGTTTATGAAGGGTTTTAAACTATGTATGTTTTTAATAGACATTTGTTTGTGCTTGCATTTCCACCCAATGGGTGTTTAAGGTGCTTGTCATTATTATTATTATTATTATTTTTTTTTATTGTTATCATTATCATCATCATTGTTATCAATTTAAGAAATAAATCAATCGATTTTCAACCCTTCCAATATGTCATCATTAAATTCTCCATTCCAATCAACCACAATATCTCTCAACCCTGTCATGGACATACACACACCAGCTAGTAGGATCCGAAAAGGCATATTCAATGAATAATAATAATACACTCGTACACAAAAACAATAAGCTGTTGATTGCGTGGGGGTAATTTGCAGTCTGGTAATCCCCTAGTTATTAACGGGATGAATCGGTTTTCGCAGCCTTGGCAGTTATTGATTACATGCCGAGGTGCCGTGTCCGATGAATTAATGTATATTTATTGAACATTCGCCATTACATGGCTAGACATTGTGTAGTCTACCATCCAGGCTGAAATCATGAATTATTTTATAGCATGCTTAGCCTAATTTCCACGAAATTTTCTTTGAATATATCTTATATTATGAAATTTTGGATGTTGATACATACGCTTCATATTTGATTTCCTAATTTGTACCTGGTCGAGCAAAATAAAAAATTGGTTTTGTGTACAAATGGTATAATCCTATAAGTTGAAATTTTGGTTAGGGTAATATTTTCGCTCATTCCTTGACAATTAATTAATTTTTCAGTCATTAGATTATCCATAGACTTGTGTGTAATGATCTTTCAAGACATGAAAATAACAACCCACTAGTATGTTAATATGTCTATAACTAACCTTTTAACTAACTGAATCCTGTCATTCCAGTAGACTTTAAGTGGGGATTGCCTAGTTCCAGTAATCAATGGGTTAACCCTTTGACTACTAGAACCGGATAGTCCCTGCACAAAGTTTATGGGAATTACAGAATTCAGTAGTCAATGGGTTAAGTGAATTCACTGAAAAATATGGACCTGAAATATGAGCTTTTATTGTAGTGCATTCTTATCAATTTACTTCTGTTTTACTGTATTTATTTTCTACGATACATTCTCGAGCATCATTTATGCCCATGATGTGGGTCCCTTGCAGTATAGCCTGGCTTACTTTTAGATCGCAAGTGAAAGATACATGGCGTAGCTGCATCTGTTTAAGATCATTGATTCAGCTCAAATGACAGAGAGATAGATAGACAGGGTTTGAAAGAGAAAGGGTAGATTTGGAGAGAGAGAGAGAGAGAGAGAGAGAGAGAGAGAGAGAGAGACGTTGCTGATGTTGCTGCATCTGTTTAAGATCATTGATTCAGCTCAAATGACAGAGAGATAGATGGAGAGGGTTTGAAAGAGAAAGGGTAGATTTGGAGAAAGAGAGAGACAGATTGGGAGAGATAAGGAGAAGGAAAGTATGGGAATGTGAAATGTGACAGTATAGGAAAAAAGGATAAGACGTAGATCATTGATTCAACTCAAATTACTGAGAGATAAGTAGAGAGAAAGAGAGGGAGATGGGATTTGAAAGAACAAGTGTGGGTGTTGGGACGATTTGGAAAGGGAGAGAGAGAGAGAGATAGAGAGAGAGATTGCGAGAAAGGGAGAAAGAAAATAAGAATATGAAATATAGAAAGGAGACGAACAAGTTTAGAAATAGATGAGAATGGTAAACAGAATGAAAACTTAAGCCAGCTCATGGTCGAGAAATTCATGAAATATATAACTTCAGCACAAAATTTCAGCTTGTATAATAAAATTGTTTAGGAGAAATGACAGAGAAGCGAAACAAGAGGGAAAGAGACACACGCACATGTGAAGCCCCTCACACAAAGTTAAAGGGAAGTGGAGAGAAAGAAGAATAAGCGAGAGAGAGAGAGAGAGAGAGAGAGAGAGGGAGGGGGAGAGAGAAGGAGACAGACAGAGAGAGGGAGAGAGATACACGTACACAAACTAATGCAGCTCCACCCTCAAAAATAGAGAGAGTGAGAGAGAGAAAGAAAGAGAAGCAGACTCCGTAGAAAATCAGTGGCAGAGATGAGGTAACAGTAAGACAGTATAAACCAACACGGAGAACCACCTCTAAATTTGCATATTAATTATTTTCACACTCTGGGAAGGTGCGTCATTGGCTAAGGTCCCAGATCGCGGAAAGATGCAATATTAATGTCGAGGGAAAATAACAGAAGGGTTGAAGGGGTACAGTCGACGAAGGGTGTTCGTCAAGTCACTTTTTTATGCGCCACCAAGCAATTTGCTTTGGATGCGGACTTGAGATCACAATACATTGACTTTTGTCATCTGCCATTTTTTCTCCTTTTGTTCTGAGACAAAAAATATTTATTTTGTTGTGGATAATACACACAAAACCTACTCCATTGGACAATCCATGATATAAAACTTGTCTCTTAATTTTTTTCTAAAGCATTGATTTTCTTAACTGAACAACTCTGTAATAAATCTAGCTTACACAAGCGAATGCATACGCAAACAAACACATGAACATCACGAAAGCCCAGCGAGGAGCTTAAATTGGAGTTACGTTTCATGCGTTGATCGTGAATGAACAGGGACTTTCTTGCTTCTAAATCCTTAAATAGTAATCAATACCTAGCTTAATATTGTACACCTTAGTGATATACGAGTTATATTTTTGACCTTCTGTTTTGATTTTCATTCCCACACTTTGTTTAATTCTGATTCTTTCTTTGCCTCCTCTTAGCACCCCCCCCACGCCCCCCAAATAAAAAAAGAGATGATGAGGAGTGACCAACATGTTGATTTTAACACAATTTTGTTTCCTTAATCTATCATGATAATCTCAAATAATCTCTCAGGAAATTAATCTAAAAAATCTGATCCAGTTACAAAATGAACATGCCTCCCCCAAAAGATGCTTTTAAAATGGGGTCAATGAAAAAAAAAGACGTGGTTTTGAGAAATACACTTGCCCTTTTGATGAAACAGTTTTCGTCCCCTGATAGTTTGTTTTGGGGTCAAAGATGTTGTACTTTTTCTTCCATACTCTGTCTATATCAAATTGATGAAATGTTTAGTTTCATTTCTTTGTGAGAAGGTTTATTTGACTGTTACATCACATTTGGACGAATAGAATGTCCTTAAATTGTTCCTTTTTATAGATCTGGTGAAATTGTATCAAAATATTATGTGTACAAATGTGTGAATTCCTAAAATGGTCTTCCATAAAATATTGGGTTCTTTATCATGGAAACAAAAAAAGTGTAGAATATTTTGCATCTTTTTATTTTTAAATGTATTTTTGTGAGTGACTTGTTGATAACCCCCAAATTGTTTGTTTTTCATGCAAGTATTTCATGCATTTGGTCATAAGAGTAGGATTTGAAAAAAAAAAATTAAAAGGCTTAATTTTTCAAAATTGTACTTAGGCATTATATCATGCTGAAGACATATGCATTCTAGTGAGGAATAAGGAGTGTTCATCATGGTTGATTTTTTTTAATATATGAGGATTTTTTTTTAGATGAAAGTAAGAAAAGCTTTCAGAAAAACTAGATCTAAGAATCCTTCCCACAACTAGACAATATGAAGATCAATTCAAAATGGTGTCATGGCAAGTTCTTAAAGCGATCTCAGGCTCGCCAATTTGTCTAAGGGCCCCTGCATATATATTTCAATCCCGACTACTCCGATATCAATTAGTATGTCTCGTTCAAGCCCATTGAAATATTGATATGAAAGTTGATATTTGGAGACATTGTAAAGCCAAGTGTGATTCAAGTATATGGATCATTGCCTGTAATCATTTATCATAGATGGGGATTGTCTACTAGTTTGCACTTAATATGTATGCTTGCTTAATGCTTTCTCTTCCTTTGTCTTTCTTACTTTTTTCTTCTTTCTTGTAACTCTCACTCAGCCAAACATTTTGTTCTATCTTTCGTCTGGGCCTTGCTCTAATTCTTTTTTTTTTTTGCTTTTCTTTCTTTCTCTTTCTTTATATTTTTCCCTTTCTTGTTATCTTTCTCTCTCTCCTTCTCTTTTTCCTTTGTTTGCTTCTCCTCGTTTGTCCTCTTTCTTTTTCTCTTTTTCTTTCTTGCTCTCTTTGATTTTCTAATTTTCTTTATGTATGCTCTTTCTCTTTCTTTCCGGCTTCCTTTCTCTCTCTTCATCTTGCCAAGACTCATTCATTTGTCTTTCTTGTTTGTTTTCATTCTTTTTCTCACATTCTCTTTCTCCTTTTTTTTCTCTTTCTCTGTCTCTCTTTCTTTCTCTAACACTCATTCACTTGTTTCCTTCTCTATCTTCCCTCTCTCTGTCTGTTTTCAATAAAAACATGCCCTACTTCTTCCCTTGTGATTTTTATTGAAACCCCCAGTTTTTATAGATTTCTCCATTTAATCTCTTTGACTTCTTAATTCAAGAAATGCATAATGCAATTATGAAGTATCACTGAAATTCAAACTTTTGACAATCTCTTTCCTGTGACTTAATACTCCCATCTTCTCTTAAAACTGACAATAAAAGACACAATATTTAGTCGACTTCTGTCATCTTGAATATGCATATTCTTGAGATCACTATTAGACTTTATAATCACAAGATAGCTTACATCCCCTGTCTCTGGAACTGTGTTATCTTGTAATACATGCATGAAGCATAGAGATCCTACCATATTATATACCATGTAACCAATCTTGCTTCTCCTGTATGCATTTGCATCATAATATAAATCGAAAGCCCCTCAAGTACTCATTTTCTTAATCTCAATTTGAAATGAAGTTTCGGATGCGATATCGAAGCCGATTCAAATAAATGGATTATCATATGCTCAGGAGCGTTTATATGTTTGTGAAGATGTAAACTACAGAATTTTTTTTTCTATTCTTGTTTGTCTCTCATAATTTACATTTGATATTGGCATTTCAAGTTTTCAGACAATCAAATTGTTGTCATATGTTAAAACCATCCGGCACAACTCAATCAAATTCTGTTTCAGAATATGTTAGATTTTAGATAGTTTGCAGTTTGGAAATTTGGAGTCTTTGTTTAGGAAAACGATAAACAAATTTTTGCAGATTTATGATATATCCTAATACTGGAAACTCTGCATAAAGATTTCTACAGATATTTTATAATTCTTTTATTTTAGAACATGAATTTTTAGTGTGTAACTGTAGATTCACCTCCTGTTTTAACCTTTTCATGACATGTTTTATGTATTTGATAAACAGGTTAAGGAGATAATGAACAAATTTAAAGTTTTGTAATGATATTAGTATGTGCTGCATGGTGCTTGGACTTAAAAAAAAATAGGGTACTCACCAATTAAAAAAAAGAAAAACAGTAATTTTCAGCTTTGATCATCAGTAAGATTGTTATTTTATCCTTGCAAATTGACAAGTTTTAATTATTACTGGATTGAGGCATTGGATATTCAGTTATTCACATGTTATATTATTAATATGTTAATTTGTAGACATGACAGAGAAAATTTAAGTTTAATTGAGGGAAAAAAAAGGTGATTAAATTTGCTCTAAAACTGTATGATTCCCCGGATGGGTTTATGACAGCGTAATGAGGATAGAATGGGCAAGAGCTGTGAACTCCAGTCTGATTAATGAAGCTAAGATATTTGATGAGGGCTAAAAATAGTTGAGGTTCGCTCTTCGGCGAGTCTCTTTTGTGTGCTTCACGGAGCAGATGTGAACAGAGCTTGGCATCAGTAAATTAAACAGGATTGGTCCGGAGAAATAGAAAGAGGAGTGAGGAAAATGAGTAGACAGGTGATGGAGAGAGAGCGAAAGAAAGTTAGATAGCGAGAAAGTGATAGAGAGTGAGAGAGTGAGAGAGAGAGAGAGAGAGAGAGAGATAGAGAGAGAGGAGGGAGGAAGAGAGAGAAAGAGAGATGTAGATAGAGGGATTAAGAGAGAGAGAGAGAGAGAGAGAGAGAGAGAGAGAAAGAGAGAGGGAGAGAGAGAGAGAGAGCCAAAACAGCGCGTAAAGCAGGTAGAAAAAGAGAGAGAGAGAGAAAAAAAAACTGGGGATCGGGAAGTAGAAACAGGTGTACGAGCAATGAAAAAAGATGTTGGAAAGTTGTTGATTAGGAAAAACTTCCAAGAACAGCATATAGAAAGGTAAAGAGAGAGATAGAGCGAAAGAATGAGGAGTATAAGGCAAGAGAGATATAGAAGGAAAAAGAGAGGAGAGAGATAACATGGGGGAGGGGAGATGGGGAAGTGGAGGCGAGATGGAGAGTGATGTAGAAACAGCTGTATGAGTGAAAAAAAAAAGTTTTTTTAAAAGTTGACAATTGATAACAAACTTTTAAATAACTCTAACAGCATATAGAGAGGGAAAAATAGCTTCAGAACAAGAGAAATAGTGAGAAGGAGTATTTAGGGGGAAGGAGAATATGAGAAAGTAAAATCTTTTGGATATAAAAAAGAAAGTGTAGTAAAAAAAAAGTGAAGATGAGGAATTGGCAAGGAATATCGATACGGACAGGTAAAGATTGTTCGCGGGTGAAAAAAGAGCAAGGTGAATTAAGGAAGGGGGAAGTAGAAGCTTGTCTAATTCTGTGGTTTTTAGCATTTATCACCGGTGTAGTCGCCTGGAAATTGGAGACGATCGCGGTGCGTGCTTCGGCGGAGATCCATCTTATGAGGTCTTGTGTTGAATGCGATAGGAGCGAAAGAATGATGGAAGATAAAAACCAAATTATCAAACTTAATCACGATAGAGGTGAATTGCAGTCCAATGGGTAAACAGGTTTGCTCAATCGATTTGTGCATCATCGAGTGAGGATGGGAGTTGAGCTCGATGAAGACTTGACTAAACGATATCACACTTTGTCTGTTCGTCTCTTGTATCTTAGAAGTGAGAAGTTTAAAGAGATTATATCAACCATTGTACAGCAATTTTCTCCAACTTGTATGTCTATTTCCCAATATATTGCTCTTCCTTTCTCCTTTCAAAGGACATTCTTAAGATAACTAGGTGTAAACAAACGCGTGTGCGATGGTGAACAATTGAATAGCACGCACGGTCATTTCCTGAAATCCGGAAGTGCCGATGCATTATGGGATTAATTGACGCAATGAAATTTGCTCCAATTGTTCACATGACCAAAACGATGCCGTGACACGAAAAGTTACAGCAGTGTGCTGCGATTTGAATGACGGCAAATGCCGTTACTTTTTGGTTCACACAATTGCATTGTTTGCATTGTCGTGATTCTTCATGCCGCGACACAAACATGTGCGGCTGTGTGAATGCAGCTAATAGAACAGGGTTCTCATGCATCCCCATTTCATGTGTTCTCATAGCAGCCCAGATCTTTACACATTATCTTGCCCTGCACGCACAAGCACTACAAAAAGCACTCAACTCTTCTGATCACACATACCCTGGTACCTCTGATCGTGAATACTCCTCTGATCTTGAAGTTGGTGTTTAAACATGGATGTCAGGATCGCTGTAATTCACAGGAACGGGAACACCCCTATTGATCATTGAATTTGTCCATTCTATGACCGAGCGGTATTTCACCAAATCGTTCGTAAAGTTATGCACAACTTTAAGAAAGACTAGAGTACGCACACGAGAGTAATACGCAGAAGACTCTTGGAGATCATTCAGCACAAGAACTGATACCAGTCGTTCGTAAAGTTGTTCTTAAAGTCTTTCTTATATTGGTGAAACATTACCCAGGGTTGTGTTTCATAAAGGGTTACACACGCGTAATTATGGGCGAATCACTTTTGCATATGAAAAATAGACCCCTAGGCAACCCATTGCAGTTCAGCTATTATCGATTAATGTTAATACAGGTAGATGTGAACGAGTGATTATTTAATTATGGATATTAGTTAATGAATATATGACCTTTCTTTATCAAAAGGGGGACCCAAAAATTTTTGATTTCTGGAACTACTTGACACCTCTAAAGATAAATTCAATTTACCTCATTGGGGGTATGGAATTTATTGATGCACGACATGTTGCTATGTGAGGGGTAATTGCTCAAAAATGAGCTGGTCAAGAGGTAGTTTTGAATGCAGAATGAGAAAGTCCACAAAATTTCCTTTCCATTGCTACCAAGCACTTGTCGACCTAATCTTCAGCCGATTTTATATGCATTTTTTTAAAAGGCCAAATAACACACGGGTCTATGGAGAAATAATTACGCGTGTGTACCCAAAGCTGTGCGTAGCTCTACACAAGACTCTCGGAATAACTGGTCACCCCTTTCTATCACTCAATGATAACCTGTGGTGCTTAATCGCACAGAAGAAAAGGTCACCAGTCATTTGTAGTGTCCTGCGTAATCTATGCACAGCTTTATGAAACACAACCCCGATTTCCAGCCCTACATCATGCAGATTTGAGGGTCTATTCCTCCAGCATTTACAGATGACATGATATCATGTTTCTCATGCATCCCTAATTCTTCCACCAGCCCCTTCCTGTTCATTCTTTCCCCAGGAAGTCTGATCTTGAACTCTGGTATATTTATCGAAATCTGTCCCTGTTCACACCGGGTAAAACAATTTGAGATGTTTAAGTTGATGCAGTTGAATCTATTTTCTCCTTAAATATGGTTTCAGTCATCGGTCAAATTTTGGCAACTTATGGAAGGTCTCAGGGCATCAGTTCTTTTTTCTCCCCTTCTCTCTTCCCTCCGTCTGTGTTTCTCTTTTCCCCTCTTTCTCTGTCTCTGTCATTCTATTAGGTTCACTATCTGTCTCCTTTTCCCTCTTTCTTTCTTTTTCTCCTTGTCTCTCTGTCACTCGATTCCTTTCACTCTGTCTCGTTTTGTCTCCATGTCATTCTATTTGTTTCACTCTATGTCTCTCTTTGTCTTTTCTTTTCTTTCTCTGTCTTTCCGTCAATCATTGTTTTTTCACTCTCTGTCCTTCTCTTTATATTTCTGTCTTCTCTTTCTGTTTCTCTCTGTCTCCTTATTTGTTTCTCTGTGATTTTCAGCCCTCCAATGTCACTGCTCACAATGCTTTCATCATTCTACACATCATTGTACACAGAAGGGACAACAGATTTTGGACAAAGTATACAACTTCATTCAAGCACTCACAATAAACAGATATACACTCATGCACATAAAATAGCCTTCCCTCTTGTTCTACAGTGAAATTTCAAACAGGTGTTGCACAATGAATGGGTAGGTAATGTCTTTTCTATTCATGAAGATGTTGTGAATGCTTGAATGAAGTTGTTCTATACTTTGAAATTTCATGTACGCTGGTGTACGCCGGGCTAAAGCCAGGGTAATAATAATGCAAGGCGGGTGGAGCACTCCGCAGA
The DNA here is from genome assembly GCA_036244855.1 of Temnopleurus reevesii. Taxonomy (NCBI): domain Eukaryota; kingdom Metazoa; phylum Echinodermata; class Echinoidea; order Temnopleuroida; family Temnopleuridae; genus Temnopleurus; species Temnopleurus reevesii. Next base: position 43,911 of record BQKZ01002627.1, on the reverse strand, counting down.
GTGGATATGTGCGCTATATAAATTGTATCTATTGTTATCATTATTATATTTTGTCCAAGTTCCTTATCCCTTCTGCTCACAGTGCAATCCTTTGACATTTTCATCATGATTATTGCAGAGCTGTCTCTTTGCGGAGGAAGGCTAACTTCCGACATTTCCTGCATCAAAGAGAATTGTTGACGCTGGAATCGTGTCTCTCCAGATCAAAGTGTCAAAAAAACATTCCCCTCTTATGCCAGCCAAGTCCTAAGCTGTACTCACAGTTTAGAGAGAGTGAGAGTGGGAGATAGAGAGATAAAGAGAGAGAGAGAGACAGAGAAATAGATAGGCAGCAAGTGAGGTAGATGACGAGAAATTTAGAGGGGAAAAATAAGAGATGGAGAAAGACAGAAAGAGAGAAGAAGGATGGAAGTTGGGCCTGAGAAGAAGACATATAACAGATACAAAGAGACGGTCATGCACATTACAGGAGAGAGATGAAGAAAAACAGAGAGAGAGGGGGAGAGAGAG
>BQKZ01002627.1:16960-41639 GCA_036244855.1 Temnopleurus reevesii | reverse complement strand
TCTCTCTCTCTCTCTCTCACTGTATTCTTTTCCTGTCATATTTTTTTCTCTTCCTCTATGGTATTAATTCAAGGAATGGGGGAACCAACAATGTGGAAGATTTAATCTCGTAAGAATTCTATCTCTCCCAAACTGCTGTGCAGTTGTATTGATTGGGCGACCAGCGGATAAGTTGTTTTCCCCAAATGTTGAGATAGAGTTTGTGATATCCTTTGGCCTATGCTGGTATTAGGGACTGGAGATAGCGTCAGGAAAACGAAAAGGGATAGAACTTAATGCAGGATGTTTACAGGTTGGGTTGCGAGTATATTAACAACTGCTGTTTTTTTTTAGCTAATTTTATTTTGCAGTACGAGAAAATAATGGAAAACCAGAAGAGGATATTCAAGGATCATTCTGCCTACATGTAGCTCTTTTTTAAAGCCATTATTCTAAGAGTATTCATAATTGTAGTCATTCATTGTCCGTGCTTGTTCTTGCTTTTAAAAATGATTACATCAGTAATCCCAAAGTTCGTTATCCAATAACTATCCTTTCCATTTCTGTATTTACACATTTTTAGATTGCGTTTTTGCACATAGACAACGCTAGCAATCTTATCTATAAAGACATGAAATATTGTACTTTATATCTTAGAAATATGGGATGATGGAGATTTTTAAAAGTACACTAGAATTATTCTGCAGTTAACATCTTCTTTTAGAATTTAGACACCATTCAAAATCAGTTCATTAACTGAAATAGAAATAAGCATTTATATTCAACTTCTTTGTTTTACAGTCGCATTTTAGTGTCTTATTTTATCAAAATTGAAAACTATTTAAGTAAAATGCAACTGGTCTATTCAACCTTTCTATGAAATAAATCGGGTCATTCGCTTTAAACTCAACAACCTGCTAAAAAAAACATACATCAAAATTATTCTGCATTTAACTTTTTTTCAGATTATGACACCACTCAAAATAAACTCATTAACTCAGTGATATATTTGTCACTCTCAAGTAAAAAGAAGCATTTCTTTTCAACTTGTTTGTTTTAGAGTTGAATTTTATGAAGTAAATCGGGTCATTCGCTTTAAATTCGACAACCTGCTCGATGGTTATGTAGTTTCCGGAATACCACATAAAAACATACATTAACATTATTCTGCATTTAACTCTTTCTTTTAATGATGACACTATTCAAAATAAATTCATTAACTCAGTGATATATGTTTCACTCTCAAGTAAAAAGAAGCATTTCTTTTCAACTTGTTGGTTTCCGAGTTGAATTTTATGAAGTAAATTGGGTCAGTCGCTTTAAACTCAACAACCTGCTCGATGGGTATGTAGTTTCCGGAATACCACGTTACGCTTAGTGAAGAACGAAAGCATTTATCTTCTCCCGGATTAATGTGCCTTCCGCCTGAGTAATCGCATTTTGGTGCGCCGATTCCATCTTCCCATTGAGAAAAAATCAATGCTGTTTATATGATACGATTGGCAGAGGGTGAAGGATGGGAATGAGAGGAGATTGAGAAAAATAGATAGAGAGGGAGAGAGAGACAGAAACAGAAAGGGGGTAGAGAGGGAAAGTGTGTGTGTGTGTGAGTGAGAGAGGGAGAAGAGAGGATAGGGATCGATAGAGTATGGTGGACAGAGAGGGTTAGTGGAAGCAGTAGAGACAGAGGGGGGGGGGGGAAGTCAGTTGGAATAATGAAGAGAACGAAAAATAAAGGGAGACAGAGAGAGAGGGATAGAAATTACGATCGTTTGAAAGATGGAGAGAGAAAGATAGATAAAGACGGAAGGAGAGCGAGGGAGAGGGAAATTGTTCAAGTTCAAGAGATGGTAAAGATCGGATAACATTGCTTTGAAATGATGGCTTTCATATGGCTTCCATGGTCCCCCAACCCGCACTTTGATGAGCTTTTCAGCCGACTCGAGGCTAGTTGTTGTTGAACCTGAAAGCCAATTTGCCCCTCTCAGCCTATTGTTGCTTTAGGTGAGATATGCTTGACACGTTTACAGCACTGACGCCTAGTAACGATCAAGTTCATGAATTACACATTTCAATCGTACTAGATGTATCTAGGGCATGAATGCAGGCTTTACTCCAAGACGAGAAAAATTATTTGGTTGTCCAAGAATTCTATTTTTGAAAAATAGCGTTGGTCGGTCAGAAAAGAAAAATTTATAATTTTTGTTGTCATTTTGACTACCTGTTATACTAAAAGTTACACCGAAATCTTCAGCCTCTATCATGCCAGGGTAATGTTTCACCAAATCGTTCTTAAAGACTTTTTTAGAAAGACTGTTTTTTTTTTATTATGCAATTGATCGAATATTTTTGTGACAGTAAATGCCACAATTCATGGCCGTTGAGTGTAAGTTTTGTGGTTGTTTTCAAATTTTCCATATTCAGCAAGAGATTTTCTCCACACTGCTGCACTCAACCTAGGTGATGTGAATGGGTACCGGCAGGAGTTCATTCCTTTAAATGCGAAAGTGCCTACTTGGCAGCTATGCCATGGCCGGGTATTAATATATTTTTTAATTGTAATGCGCAGTTGAGTGTATCCTATAGAAATTGGGTAATATAAATCTACAAATTATTATTATTTTATTATTGCATTGAAATTCATGATATCACACAATCAAAATATTTAATACATGGCGCAATTTCAAGGAATGCATAAAAAAAAATGATGGTTAAGATGGGCAAAACAACAGGTGGATTTATGAGATGTATATTGTTCATATATATCGCTGCCTGAAGGAATATTGATTGTAACTACATATCAGTTTCTATCAAAGATTTGAAATCGAGAACTTCCTGGCGCTAGATTCTTCAGACAGAAGTTAAAAGTTTGTGAATCTCCCAAAGGTAAGGCATTACAGAGCAGACGTTCGCTCGAAGAGATTTATGTAAGCTTAGACAGTTTTGGGGGAATACTCTTCCATAAATATACAGGATTCATAATCTCTTGGGTTTATATAAAAATTCAATACGATATGCTTGGTGTTTCATCATCATGACTGCCCTTTTGGCATACAGCAGTATATGGTTTGTGACTATTCTTTAAAGAAATAAAAAATAATTTATCATAACTTATGAAAGAGACCTAATCAATTTTATATGCTAATTTTTGCTTTAAAAAATCAGAAGCATGAACCGATGGTTCCAAAATGCTAACCGTACTTATCAAAGAAAGAAGGGTTTTATAAATTTTGAAATTGTGGGCTGTTCGATGAAAAAAGTGACATGACATAGCCAAGGAATAATATTACTTTTCATATTTGATTAGCAGTTGTAGATGAGTGGAAACATTTTCAATACATTACTTACTGTTCAGTTCTATGTAAAAAAAAGGTGCTAAACAAAACATCTTTTGTACAGTAATTCTGCTGAAATGCATAGCAAAATGCGATGCGATACAAGGAAAATTATGCCCTGCATATAGCTGAAAATGATATCCGGCTGTAACCCAAACATGATGACAGAGATGCCAACTGTTCCGGAATATACATTATAGAAATAAAAATGTGAATTGCCTAACAGTTGCGCTAGATAATGTAAAGTCCTATATTTCACTCTTCATAAATATCTAAGCGAATTTACTGAATTTCAACCTTTTCGCACATTACAGAAGAACAGCTTACAGCTGAAAGTGGCTACCCTGGGTAAATAAGCGGTATTATTATTTCATTATTATTATAGAGTTGATATTTTTTGACAGATTAGTGTAAACAAGACTGTGGGAGTTCTAATGAGTGAAATTTCAGCAAATTCATTGTTGCGAAATTCACGAAAATAAAACCCCAGCAAAAATTGCAGCACATACATTATTTTCTCAGGAATGAGGGCATAGGACTTAATTCTCATGAGACAAAATATTTGGTTCACCTGTGTGTTGATTCACATTCTGCGTGCATATTGTGGAATGGTTTACACCTCAGTGGTGGTATAGGAGAAAAGCTTGGTATGAACTTAGCCATGACTCTATATACATATTGATATCAGTAATATTGATGTGTGCTTTGTTTTAAGTATTGATTCTTCTCACTTGGATGAAAGGGATGCCAGGAGGGATCAGGTAACCTGTTATTAAATAGATTGAGGTCAGGTATATATACAGCTTGTATGAAATGGCGAGAAAGACATACAGACTTCCCAATCATTATTAAGTTGGAGAGATAAATATGATTTTGCATCATTCTGATGTCATGTTTCCATTGCATATTATTATTTTTCATGATAATTGCACTACACTTTCCTATGGGAATCATTATTCTTTTTTTAAAGTAAAATCATCCCTCTTTTTTAGTCTATAAGTTTGGGAGGTCTGAGAGAGAGGGAGAGACAGAGAGATGGGGGTGTGAGCATTTGTGTGCTATTTATATGCGTTTGTGTATACCAATGTTAGGTTAGCCTGTGACCTAAATTTGTCTGTGTAGTTGTCTGGTCACGAACCTCTACTCTAAGGGGGTGTTGTTCAAAAGTTGCAATTGATTGCAAGTTGCAGTTGATCGGAACGTGCCAATCAAAATCATTGTTTCATGCGCGTCTTTTTAAGTGCGCATACCGTGCGCAGATGAAAATGCGTGTTATTATTTGCGAAGTTGCAGTTGATTTGCAGTTGATTTTGAACAACACCCCCTAAGAGAGGAAAAAAAATATTAGGATGCTCTCCAATGATATTTTTGAGAAAATTAGACTTTACAGGGGGTGAATACCCAACGAATACTTGAAAATGTCGTTTCAGGTAAGATTTTACATGTTTATGTATTATTTTACTGTGATTTTTCTATTTTAGTGAAAAGCAAACCCCCCCCCCCAAAAAAAAAAAAAACATTCAGGTCGTGTCATTTTTAGAGGGTCAGTTTGTGAAGGTCATCCAAGCTTTTTTTTTTCTTGTAGAAAGACAAACTTGTATTGCCAGCATGTGCAGACTTAATTCACAAACTAGCAACTATACAGCCAGACTTACAGAAATTTGACAGAAATTCAAATCTTGTCATCAAAACTCTAAACATTTGCTCAAAACAGCATGATGAATTTAAACACTAGGGTAGGCCTATAATCTGGAAGGTGATTACTGTTTCTTAACTCATTACTTACTGGATTCAGAAAGGCGCACATTGATATACTGGAATTACTCACTCCCAATCGTCAGCGGATTAAATAAAATAAAGGTACCAGAAATAAACTCAACAATAAGGGTAGTGATTGAAATGCTTAGTAAGTGAATGATAGCAGTGTTGGGGGCGTGAAGATAAATTGAATTCAGTTCATGATTCGTGTCCAAAAAGTACTGTGAATGAACTACAAAATATGTGCCCTTCACCGTGCATGGATCTGGTACATGGGTCTCTTAAACCAGGTTGTGTGAGGTTTGGACGAGTAGGAGGGAAGAGGGGAGATAGAAAGAGAGAGAGATAGGGCAGAGTGAAGAGTGAGGAGGAGGAGGAGGAGGAGGAGGAGGAGGAGAAGAAGAAGAAGAAGAAGAAGAAGAAGAAGAAGGAGGAGAAGGAGGAGGAGGAGGAGAAGGAGAAGGAGAAGGAGAAGGAGGAGGAGGAGGAGGAGGAGGAGGAGGAGAAGAAGAAGAAGAAGAAGAAGAAGAAGAAGAAGGAGGAGAAGGAGGAGGAGGAGGAGAAGGAGAAGGAGAAGGAGAAGGAGAAGGAGAAGGAGGAGGAGGAAGAGAAGAAGAAGAGATGGAGAGAGAGATAGAGTCAGAGATGGACAGAGAGAGAGAGAGAGAGAAAGAGAGAAAGAAAGAGCAGGAGAGATGCACGGTTTCGCTTCAGAAGGAATGGGAGGAAATTAAATTACTATCGATCTGAAAAAGATAAATTTTTGATATATTTAAACAGATGTATAAGATACACATAGGTTGGATATGCTGCTGGCGGAAATGGAAGGGGTTTCAATGTGAGTAAGATTGGTAGGGAAATGCAAATAGAATTGATAATATAAAAATAGATATTTGTCCTTTATCTATTCATTTTAAATCTACAAACTTTTAACAAGTAGGAAATGTGGGTCTGAAGTAATGTTGGAAACAGACAAGAATAGATGCACAGCAGAAATAAGAGAGAGAGAGAGAGAGAGAGAGAAAGAGAGAGCGAGACAACAAGAAATATTTGATGGAGGAAAAGTGGGTCTGAATCAACACGCAGGCGAAACATACGTAGATGAATAGATATCGTAAGTAAGAGAGAAAGAGAGAGAGAGAGAGAGAGAGAGAGAGAGAGAGGCTAACAGAGAGAGAACAGTGATGGCTTGATGGAGGATATGTAGTTCTGAATCAACACGCAGGCGAAACATACGTAGATGAATAGACAGTGTAAGTAAGAGAGAAAGACAGAGAGAGAGAGAGAGAGAGAGAAAGGCTAACAGAAAGAGAACAGCGATGGCTTGATGGAGGAAATGTAGTTCTGAATCAACACGCAGGTGAAACGTAAGTAGATGGATAGACAGCGGACATATGAGATAGAGAGAGAGAGAGAGAGAGAGAGAGAGGGGCTGACAGAGAGAGACAGAGCTAATGGGAGAGAACAGCTAAGGCTTGATGGAGGAAATGTAGTTCTGAATCTACACTCAGGACAAACAAGAGTAGATGAATAGACGGCGGACGTGTAAAGCCGTGAAATTTGTCTCCCCATCATGGATGAGTGTGTTTAGTCAGACGGATGCTGGCCTGTGAAGAGGGGAGCGAGGGCCACTGAAAGGCCGTCTGATTAATGCAGACCTCTGTCTGTCCGTAATTCAATGTCACCGCACAACTACATTGTACCCCCTCCCTCCCTCCAATCATCACCACCACCAGTGNGAAAAACACGGGTCTCGTGACACTGATCATCTGAATCCTTTCAATTTTCGGACAGAACTCATCAAATTTGTAAGTAAGCAGTCATACCATTCGATTCCGTGATATTTTGTGGTCCAACTCCTGTAAATTTTGCTTCTTAGATGAAAGCAATTTTAGGGTAAATCTTGTTCAAAATGGGGTCTACGAATTAATATGACATAGTTTGTTGAACATTTTCGCCATTTTCCAGCATGGAGCGATGCGATTGTTTCGTCAATCGAATTTTTATATCGCGATATCTCCGTGATTCTTTCGTGAATTAATTTTATTTTTTGAAATATTTGAAGCCTAGAATATCGAGTTTCATTTCGTGCCAAGATTTTATAGATAGATCTTCACCACAAATTCGGAGCCTCTCGGAAGATGAGCTGCGTTGAAAAGAAAATTAAAAAAAAACCCAAAACAAAACAAAATGGTCACCATCTACGTCATCGCCACTATCGGCGAAGTTGGCGTCCTTTTATCATCAAATTCCGCGCCTCCTAGCTCTGACCCGGGGGCTGGTGATACCCTCACACCCCAGAATGGGTTTACAAGACATATATTAAAAGCAACCTCAAGAGCAAATGTGTGCACCCGTGACCCTTTAGCCTTCATTTTTTGGCCCCCTTCCTCCTATCTATCAGACTTTGGCACTTTTCTATGATGGCCTCACACTCCACTCCAATAAAAGATATCTATAAATTTTGAGCCTCATCAAAGCAGTACATGCATGCGTAAAAAGAGCTCGCATTCCCTGCCCGTATCTTCACACCCCAAAGTGGGTGTTTAAGATCTGTTGTGCATCCCAAGATCAAACTTGTGCCCCCTTTAAACTTCATTTTATTCCCCCTTCCACTAACTATTGGGCATTGCCACTTTTCTAAAATGGCTTCTCCACCTTATAAAAAGGTATCCATTAAATGGTGAACCATTTGATAGCAAACATGCATGTTCAAACAGGTCTGCACCCCTGTCCCATCACCCTCACACCCCAAAATGAGTGTCCAAGATGTGTTGTACCTACACAAGAGCAAATATGTACCCCCATTAAACCTTATTTGGGGGCCCCATTCTACCTAACTGTGGGGCTTAGATATTTTGGAGGATGGCCACACCGCCCCCATAAAAAAGAATCCAACAGATTTTGAGCCTCATCAAATCAATACATTGATTCAAATCGAAATTGATGTTCAAGATAAATTGTACCTCCCCAAGATCAAATTTATTCCCCTTCAGCTTCATTTTTGTGCCCCTTCTAAGCTTCCACCTACCTATTTGGGTTTGACAATCAGGATCCCTTCCCCACATTTAAGATGTGCACATGACCGATTTCATGATAGGAAATGCTGCATCCTTATGCCATAAATGTGCACAATGCATGAATGTTCATCTTCCCCTCTCATTCTTCATCCCAGACAGAAATGATGATCAAATATTTTTTAAGGTAATCTGTTTTGGGATCAGCAGTCTCAAATTCGGCGGCTCTTAATTAAGCCGTCGCCCACTGACACGTATTCTGATTCGAATCAGGGTTTTCACTGAGGAATAGACGGGAAATATATTAGTCATGCATTTTTTATAGCAATCATATTTCTAGTTGTAACTGAAGGCATGCAGTCTATTTTTGTTTGGATTAAATGAAAACTAATTAGAATAATGTGTTTTAGGTATATGAAGATTAGTGGATGTTAATTTGTATGAAATTAGTGATAATATAAGTCAAGGTAATAGACCAAGAAGAAAATGACTGCAAACTTATTGAGTATGAGTAAAAGATGGCCATGTGATGGCCCTTGCATTAAGCCCATCAGAATGGCAAAGTTTTAGGTATTTCTCAAAAGTTGGGATTAATTGCAATATATACTGCAAATCTCTTGGAAACTGAAACATGCTCTTTTTATAAGTGTACTGTCTGCACTTCCATTATGACGTTCATGAAACAATGTTTTTGATAGGCACATTTGATCAACGAGCAGCTTTCTCGCAAAATTCTTTCGAGGGACAGTGTGTCCTACTTTTAGTGACATTTTGGGAGTATCTGTTAATAAAAAAGCAGGGTTTATATATGACACATTATTAGAAAGAGAAAATAGCGTGAGAGGTTCAGCTTCTTTTCAGTAGTATTGAGACATTGTTTGTTTTTTTCATTTAGCTAGAGCAGGTTGAATGTAGGAAATGATTAAATTTGTTAAATCAACATATTCAAGACATGTTATCATACCGCATAGCTGCCAAGTAGGCACTTTTGCATTTAAAGGAATAATTCCCTGCCGGTATTAATTAACATCACCTGTGTTGAGTGCAGTAGTGCATAGAAAATTTCTTGCAGAAGAAAATTAGCACCACAGGTAGGATTGGAACCACTGACCCTCTAGTTGAAAGGCGAGAGTCGGGACCACTACACCAGGAATTATTTGGTAATACCATTATATTATTTTGTATTGTTTTGTATATATTATATATATGGAGATGAAATATAAAGTTTTGAATTTGAATTTGAATTTCATATATATTTTATACTGTATAAAATCTATGTGCTGTATATATGAAAGACATAGGTGTGTGAAATATATAGTAAATTCAAATCTGAGACTGATGTCTTATCTTCCTAAGATATGGAACAAGTGGTAGGTCTGTAGACACCAGAAGAAATGGTAACAGACAGATATGAATGTAATTGGTATATTACCTGAGGCTGGGCGGCGGGCAAGGTTAGGGAAAAAGACCGTTTATAAAGGCGAGAAATAAGCCCCCACACCAGAGCGTTTTGTAAGTAAATCAAATCATGCGCTGATTTGATAACTGGCCTGGGGCAATGATATTTTTTACGTCTCATATGCCATTCACGGTTCCCTCGTGTGGCTGGTTTTTTAATCTGATATGTGTGTAGCGTGGCTTGGATTCATGTGGTATGTCTATGTGGAATGTCACTAGCAGATTTTTGCTGTCTGTCAATCCTCATTTTGGTTTTTCTTTTTCTTTTCTTCCTGTTTCCCTGTTTCTCCTTTGTCGCATATAAGAGTTTGTTATTATGCTGCTCCACATCTGATTATAGTTTCTGATTTTTAGCAATCCTTCCATTTTCCTTGTTTCATTTCTCTGATTTACTCTGTGCATCACCTCATTTCTCCCCTCGCTCCATTCCTTCATATGTCCCTTCCTCCTCCTTCTCCTTCTTCCTCACTTTCTCCCACACCATCTTTCTCTCCACTTGGCTTTCACCCCGCCTTTCCCTCATCCTCTTCTCTGTCTGTCTGTCTCCTTCTGCCTCTCTCCCCTCCTCCCCCACGCTCTCTTCCCCCTCTCTCTCTCCACCTCTCACACCCTCTTCTTCCTCTCTATCTCTCTCTGTCTGTCTCCTTCTGTCTCTCTTATTCTCACTTTCCCTCCCCATATTTCTTTGCTCTCTCTCTCTTTCTTTCTCCCTAATCATTTCTCACTCTCTCCAAATTAATGTTGGTATCTTATCGATCTTGACTTCATTCAGCAGTCTGGCTCTGCAGAAAATCATGTTTTGTTGATGTAGACTTTCCTTCCTAGCAATAAAAATACTCAAACATCAAACCTTTCACCAAATATTGCTCCTAAAACTTCATAAAAAAAGCAGTATTAAATATGTATCAGTAATGTGATTGCATACATTGGGGGTCTTATGCCATTTTTATGATAATTTGAATATTATTTTTCTGTTGTCATCAACTGAATTCTGCATCTATTTCATTTTACCATTTCATTTCCCAAATATATTTTTGGGATGATATGAATTTTGCTGGCAGCGTAAGTCGATCATTCAATCTGATTCGGAAGATAGAAGAGGAATCTGCCTCTCCTAGAATAGATATTATCTGAGAGTATTCTGCTCCTCCAGGGGTAAAGACAGGACATGATTGTGAATTGGTGGGACTAATATATTGCTCTTTCTGGGTTTCTAGTTCACTGCTGATGAGGTCAAAGTTCATGGCCTGCTTCCAGGGAGGAGCGTTCAGACAATCATTTAAATATGTTTTGATTTAAGCGTCTTTAGATACAGGCGGTTGGAAGGGTCCGTACATGTATCACAATCATACAATACGTTTAATCAGAAAAAAATGTAATGACAGATTACTGAAGAAAAAAAGATGGAAGATCCAGGGGGGTGTTTCATCAAGATTTGTTGCAGCGACAAGAAGTCATTTTCCGACAGGTCCCATAGCAGCTGTCAGCGATACTGCTTTTCATCCAATCACAATCAAGGAATTTGTCAGCGCTGACTAATTGTCACTGCGATAAATCTTGATGAAACATCCCCCAGGAAATGAATTTTGTCTGGCTTTAATCTATTTTGGTAATGTGGTATCACTTTGTTATTGTTGTATATACCGCAAAATGCATGTTTTTTAAAATGAATATGCTTTCCTTGGAAAACTAATGCAAGTTAGAATTTTTCTGTTTGGAAAGAGATTTCAATCTATAATCCATTAAGCCTTTATAATAGTAATAATAACTTGCAGATTTATACAGCACCTTTCCAGTCCATTTTGACTGCTCAAAGCGCTTCCGATATTCCCGGTCACTGGATGACAATTCAAGCCTAGCATCAAGGCAGCCAAATAGGCGCTTACATCATCAGGTACTGTGCTGCTGTCTCCTACCAGTCCCCAATCATACCTGGGTCGAGTTGTAAGTGATAATTTATTGATGTTGTACAACACTAAGATTCAGTAATAGAGTTTCAGAGGTCCATGTCATACCGTGCGTGAATGAAAATGTGCATTACAATTTGCAAAGTTGCAGTTGATTTGCAGTTTATTCTTTAACAACACCCCCTGAGATTCAGTAAAAGAGTATCAGTGATCCGTATAAATTGTTTCATGTAAACACACCCCTATGTCGCTTTCCTCTTGGCACTATTCGCTCGTCTTCATCTAACAAATATCGTAATTGTTATTGATAGTCCCATCACGTTGTCGCGTATGAACTGCGCTAAGATCCAAGCGAGACATCCTTAACCCTCTCAATACTACAGTCCCTTACTAAATGCGGTGCAACAAAAATCAAGAGAAGTATTCTGATGATAAGTATATGTAAAAGCTTTCCAGATCTTGCCATAGACTTGTTTTTTTATGTTTCGTTATGTCGCAAGGGGGTATTTCTTTGTTCTGGGATAAATGGAGCTAATATCCTAAAAGACATCCTTAACCCTCTCAGCTCCTTATAGCCACACTTCTTGCAGTGCAATGAAAATCTAGAGAAGTGTTCTGATGATCAGCATGTAAAAGGTTAACAAACTTTGCCATGTTTTTTTTTAAATTTCATATCATATTGAGGGGATATTTCTTTGTTGTGGTGTAATGGGAGCTAATGTCCAAAAATATCTTTAACCCTCTCGATTATGCAGTCTTGCCCCAACAGGTGGGAAATTGGAAATCAAGCGAAACATTGAGCAGGTCAGCATTTAAAAGGTTACAAGATCTTACCAAAATGATTATTTCTTGTTTCATTGCAATGCAAGAGGATAATCAATTGTGGAATGAGCTAAGCCACTTTCCAAACCAGACATCATTAACCCTCTCAGCTTCGCAGACTTCCATAGGGAATTAAACGCAATATTCTGTGCACCAGCATCTAACAGGTTAACAGATCTAGCCAAATTGTTGGTTTTGTTTTATTGCATTGAAAGGGGATTTTTGTTGTTGTAGGATAAGCTAAGCTAATACCCACACTAGACATCCTTAATCCTTTCAGCTTCGCAGACTAGCATTGGGAGTTAAACACAACATTATGTGCACCAGCATCATCTAAAAGCTAACCTAATGCCCAAACTAGACATCATCAACCCTCTCAGCTTCGCAGACTTGCATTAGGAATTAAACACAGCATTTTGTGCAGCATCATCTAAAAGCTAACTTAATGCCCAAACTAGACATCATTAACCCTCTCAATTCCGCAAACTTGCATTGGGAATTAAACACAACATTCTTTTCGCACCAGCATCTAAAAGGTTAAAAGATCTAACCAGAATGATTATTTCTTGTTTCATTGCAATGCAAGGGGATAATCAATTGTGATGGAATGAGCTAAGCCACTTTCCAAACCAGACATCATTAACCCTCTCAGCTTCGCAGACTTCCATAGGGAATTAAACGCAATATTCTGTGCACCAGCATCTAACAGGTTAACAGATCTAGCCAAATTGTTGTTGGTTTTGTTTTATTGCATTGAAAGGGGATTTTTGTTGTTGTAGGATAAGCTAAGCTAATACCCACACTAGACATCCTTAATCCTCTCAGCTTCGCAGACTTGCATTGGGAATTAAACACAGCATTTTGTGCAGCATCATCTAAAAGCTAACCTAATGCCCAAACTAGACATCATTAACCCTCTCAATTCCGCAAACTTGCTTTGGGAATTAAACACAACATTCTTTTCGCACCAGCATCTAAAAGGTTAAAAGATCTAACCAGAATGTTTTTTTTTGTTTCATTGCAATGCAAGGGGATAATCAATTGTGATGGAATGAGCTAAGCCACTTTCAAAACCAGACATTATTAACCCTCTCAGCTTCGCAGACTTGCATTGGGAATAAAGCACAGCATTTCAAGCACCAGCATCTAAATGGTTAAAAAATCTTGCCAGAGGGCTGTATATTTTTTCCTCATTTTATTTCATTACAAAGGGAGATTTTTTATTTTCAAGGGAGTAAACACATCGATTAGTTTCTGGCAAAGTGGAACTCCCAGGTGATACAGAGGGGGATGGCTGGATTGGATTAGGAAGATAGGGAAGGATATGAATTATGGGAAACACACTATAAACTATATTTGTAAAATTGAGTCGAGCATCAACAGGCGTGTTTACTTACATATTCAAATTTATGTGCGTTTAACGTAGTTACGTGGTATTCCATAGACCGGTTGATAACAATAAGACTACAATAATTGGAGCAATTACTTGTTGCTATGTCAGGCAAGCCTCGAGCAAGTTTTCTGGTTGTCAAGAACAACCTTTGTGTTAGAGGTATGCATACAATTTGCATCTATTAGTAACCCCGCCTATTAGATGCTCCTTTGTAATTCTATTCAAATCGGAACCGGTGTGTGATTGTTGTGTCTGCATAATTCAATTTATAGAGAACAGATCTATTGTCCATTTACCGACTTTATTTTCATAAAATAGTTTATATCGTGTTGGTAGTGTATATAGGTTGTACTCAAAACACTTTACAATTTTCAAAAAGTCTGTAAAGAAAATCACCTTGAAAATATATTTTTTTGTAGGTGGGATACTTTAAAAGAAGAGTGCAATAAGGGCAATGTACAGAGGGAAATAAATATGTGCCAGTCAGTATGAGAAAGAGAGAAAACTAGGGAGAGAGAGAGAGAGAGAGAGAGAGACAATGAAAGAAGGCAGACAGAAAGCGAGAACGGACAAATGATGGTACAATTGTATCAGGAAAAAAGAAAATTATTTGATATTATGTAGCAATTGTTCCACATCTTGATTAGATGGTATAGGCATTACCTTAATCTACCGTCGTCTGATATTAATAGGCAGGTTTAGCAACAGATGCAAACTCCACGCGTTCCTTTTACACAAACAAAAAGTATTTGTAATTGTGATAATTGTTCTACATCTTGATTAGATAGTTCATGCATGGACTTAGTACTTAGTGTTGCAGCAGTCTTGTCAACCATGGTCTGATCTTAATTGGCAGGTTTACGAATAGATATGAAATTCATGCATTCTTTTTACACAAAAAAAGAAGCGTTCATTATTGTAATAATCATTCTGCATCTTCATTAGATAGTTTATGCATGGACTTAGTACTTATTAATTTTACAGTTCAATCTATTATAGTTTGATCTTAATAGGCAGGTTTTCTTGTTATTTTAATAATTATTCTCCATCTTCATTAGATAGTTTATTGATGTACTTAGTAATTATTTATTTTACAGTTCAGTCTATTATAGTTTGATCTTAATAGGTAGGTTTTCTTATAGATATGAACTTCATGCATTCTTTTTACACAAAAAAGAAGCGTTCATTATTGTAGTAATAATTCTACATCTTCATTAGATCGTTTATGCACGGACTTAGTACTTATTAATTTTACAGTTCAATCTATTATAGTTTGATCTTAATAGGCAGGTTTTCATATAGATATAAACTTCATGCATTCTTTTTACACAAACAAGGAGTACTCGCTATTTTAATAAACATTCTCTATCTTCATTAGATAGTTTATGCATGGACTTAGTACTTATTAATTTTGCAGTTCAGTCTATTATAGCTTGATCTTAATAGGTAGGTTTTCTTATAGATGTGAACTTTATGCATTCTTTTTACACAAAAAAGGAGTACTAGTTATTTTAATAATTATTCTTCATCTTCATTAGATAGTTTATGCATGGACTTAGTACTTATTAATTTTACAGTTCAGTCTATTATAGTTTGATCTTAATAGGCAGGTTTTCTTGTTATCTTAATAATTATTCTCCATCTTCATCAGATAGTTTATTGATGGACTTAGTACTTATTAATTTTACAGTTCAGTCTATTATAGTTAGATCTTAATAGGCAGGTTTTCTTATAGATATGAACTTCATGCATTCTTTTTACACAAAAAAGAAGCGTTCATTATTGTAGTAATAATTCTACATCTTCATTAGATCGTTTATGCACGGACTTAGTACTTATTAATTTTACAGTTCAATCTATTATAGTTTGATCTTAATAGGCAGGTTTTCATATAGATATAAACTTCATGCATTCTTTTTACACAAACAAGGAGTACTCGCTATTTTAATAAACATTCTCTATCTTCATTAGATAGTTTATGCATGGACTTAGTACTTATTAATTTTGCAGTTCAGTCTATTATAGCTTGATCTTAATAGGTAGGTTTTCTTATAGATGTGAACTTTATGCATTCTTTTTACACAAAAAAGGAGTACTAGTTATTTTAATAATTATTCTTCATCTTCATTAGATAGTTTATGCATGGACTTAGTACTTATTAATTTTACAGTTCAGTCTATTATAGTTTGATCTTAATAGGCAGGTTTTCTTGTTATCTTAATAATTATTCTCCATCTTCATCAGATAGTTTATTGATGGACTTAGTACTTATTAATTTTACAGTTCAGTCTATTATAGTTAGATCTTAATAGGCAGGTTTTCTTATAGATATGAACTTCATGCATTCTTTTTACACAAAAAAGAAGCGTTCATTATTGTAGTAATAATTCTACATCTTCATCAGATAGTTTATTGATGTACTTAGTACTTATTAATGTTACAGTCATGTCTATTGTCATTGGATCTTAATAGGCAGGTTTATGCGTTACTTAGAAAGGTTGCTCTTGACAGCCCAAACCTTGCCCAAGGTTTGCCTGACGTAGACGCAAGTAATGTATGCCAGCTGGATTCCAAGTATTGTACTGCAATTGTTATTATCCCATTCTTTGAGCAATTATTAACACTGAATTATTTTTCATTGCTATGCCAACTGCACCAAAGAGGAGAATTCTGTGGGCCAACTCACTTTGTAGGGGATGTTTTACCAGTGACGAATTTCTTCTTTTTATAGAGTCTGTCAAAGTCTCAGACTGATTCCCAAATATTTAAGTTTAGCAAGATTGTTTTGTCTTTTGAGGCTAATTAACCACATGGATCATACAATTGAATAATAACACATGTAATTTATACAGCTCATTTATTCACTCTGCTGAGTTCTCAATGCGTTTTGCATTATTATTACCCTGGCTTAAGCCTGGCGTACACCAGCGCTCAAGCATTTTAAGGAGTAAATGTTTCTGCTAAATACCTGTTTATCTCACCTGTGTTTGGTGCATCACGACGTGGATAAATGTCTTGTTGAATGAAATTAATGCCATGAGTATGATAAACTATGACTTTTTAGTCTAAAGGCAAGATTTAGAACCACTTCACCACCACTTCTCCAATAGAATAGAAGTGTATGATCAGCATTAATGTCTGAAGACTTTGTGTGCAATTTGTATAATCAAATGCATTTCAATAATCCATTCATCAATTGAATGTAATTTGTGAACTCTAAGCTGACCTGAATGTGCAAGAGTTAATGATTATATATAATAATGATAATGGACCTTGAGTTTGAAATCAGAGGACTGTTACTTACTGAGGCGAAAACTGAAAGATGCACTTTGCCCTTGTTTAGTCTGACATCCTTGGTTTATGTTTCATCACATCTTTATTCACTCACCTCTGGAAATGTATCTAGCTTTTCATGATCAGAACAGTTTTCAATAAACTAGAGAATTGAATGTAAAAGTTTGACTTATGTTAACCCTAATTTTGTCGGGCTGTTCAGCGAGATGAAATTCAAATACACATAAAGTTGAGACCGCATACCTGGCTGTTTTTTTTTACCAAATTAGAAATTACTTTCAGAACCACTTTACGCATGACTGGTATCAGTTCTTGTGCTGAATGATTGGGATTCTTATGCATATTACACTCCTAAACGTACTCTAGTCTTTATTAAAGTCATGCAACACGATATAAACTATTTTCGAAAAATAAAGTCGAACACCATTTCAACGGGTCTTTGTAATGCTATTCAAATCGTAACCGGATTGTCATTGTTGTGTCCACAGAGTTCTATTCATGGCGAATGGATCTATTCTCCTTCGACCGACTTTATGTTTCGAAAATAGTTTATATCGTGTTATGTGTAACCTCAAGAATGATTTGGTGAGACATTGTCCTGATTGTCGCAAACTTAGTTCAACTGTTGGGTGAGATTTGAAAGGAAAAGATCGCAATTGCGCAGGGTGCCTAAAAAAAACCCAGAAAATGGCAGTATGGCATGATGGAAACACCAAGAAGGGGGCCATCATGCCCCCTTCATCAGTCTCATCAGTTTCATTAATTGTAATCAAACCATTGCCAAATTTCTTCGTTTACTTTTTTATTTTTTTTTAAAAAACATAGTTTATAATCATGATGCAATCATAAACAGAATGTTGACTGCAAATGGTGATGATGTTTAAACGAATACACTTCCAAATTTCTAAATTTCAAGTCTTCAAATCACATTGTTTAAGATGTGAAGATGGTTCTTGTCTCTTTCCATAGAGTTGAACATGACATTACCCCAAAGCAGATATAGGTATTGATTTTGTGTAAATGGTCTTATGGTGTCAATGTCCTGGGGTGTCAAAGGGGTCTTAAAGGGTGTGACTCAATTAAGGTTTGGCCATGGGTAAACTATCGATACATAGAGAAACATTTACATTGCAATACGAAATCTCAGGTTAACCAGCGATCAATAGTCCCCAAATCACATTTTTTTAAAGATGTGAAGATAGTTATTGTCTATATCCATAGAGTTTACCATGACATTCCCCCCAAGCAGACTGAGGTATTGATTTTGTGTAAATGGTCTTATGGTGTCAAAGGTGTGACTCCAAATAGAGTATCTGAAGCACCATCTCTCCCAAAACCGATTTATGCATTTAACCAAGGATTAAACAGTCATCAAATCATATTTTAAGATGCGGAGATGGATCTTGTCTCAATCCAGAAAGTTGACCATGATATTACCCTCAAGCAGATTGAGGTATTGATAGTGTTTAGATATCTTGGAGTGTCAATGTCTTGCTTGGGGTGTCAAAGGGTGTGACATAAGGTTTTTCCGTGGGTTACCATTGGATACATAGAGGAACATTCACATATAAAAATAAAGTATCTGAAGCACCATCTCTCCCAAAACTGATCTGTATGTTTAACTAAGGATTAACAGTCCTCAAATCACATTTTTAAGATGTGAAGACGGTTCTTGCCTCTATTCATCCAGATTTCATTTCGGGAAAAAATGGGTTAGACCCATTTCCAAACAAATTTGAGTCATTGAAATTGCCTGTAAATTTAGAATGCATTTGTGAGTCATGTATAACGATTATGAAGAGAATATTGTAAATTTAATGTTTAGTTTTCCATAGGTCTGTGTACAAACTTGCACAAAGACACAGTTTTTTTGCCCTCAGAAGTAATGAAAAATGGACCTCACTCCTTTCGCAACTAGGCTCATCTTATTTGTTAACTTCCAGGGTTAGCAGTTATGTAGCATTACATGAGTGCGAACAAGGCATTGCAGATGATGTTTCCCCATTTTTATGTTTCGAGTTGTGCATCTTAACTACATCTTGTGATGGATACTTCAATAAACATATCCTGATCAGATCTGTTGCATGAGGTGACGATGAAGAGCATTTATTGACCAAATTTCAGGGTTGCTTGCTGTCAGGCATATATGACTTTCGAGGCTTCAAACCATGCAAATTGGAGGGGCCCTTTTGTAGGGACGTTGCTCTTGATAGATGACTTCATACCCTTTCACACTGTCCTAATATTAAGGCCCCATATTACAATTGTTTTGATGCCCCCAATGCCAATTGAAACAAAATACGCTGATTGGTCAGAAAAAAAGTTATATGTATTTTTACTGTCATTTCTAATAATGGTAATAATAATTTAGATCATTTCTATAACGCTAAAACAAAGACTACTGGAACGCTTTACAATTTAACTGAATAAAATTGAAAACAATTTTTGTGAAAACAATAACAAAAAAGTTCAAATCGGGCCATTTTTGGAGGTTCGGTCGGTGGAGAGCATCTAAACAACTTTTTTGCCTAATTGTTCTATGTCGATAATTGTGGGACTGGGAATTTGAATTTGCTTGTTTTATATGTAACTTTTTGTATACAATATGTTGCTAGTTTTTGTTTTCTTTTATCTTGTAATATGATTAAATTTTCAAAAAAAGCAGGTTGTCCATGTGTGCCAAAATTGAATCGAGACTAAAGGACTCATGGAAAGCTTTATTCTTGCCTTAACTGTCCGTAATTTTTTTCATGCTATTGAGATGACAGTATGTTGCGATGCGTTAATAGATTGTCAGTGTTCGGGAGGGGGAGGGATGGGGGTAGAGAACCATCTATCAACACTTCTGGGGCCAATTACATGAAATGGTCTAAGCTACCTTATTCTTGCTAATACGACTCGGCTTCTTGTGCCGCCTTCTTAACAGAAACCTATCATTCAACGTTTAGATCTGTGTTAAGAGGGTGGCACAAGAAGTTAAAACACCAGGACCCCCGTAACATAAAGGTTTGCGATTAATTGCTAATCTAGTGATAGTGATTGATATCAATCGCATGTCTATGTAAAATCATATACCAAAGTTTGCAATTGATCGCAAAATCAAATAGCGATTAATCGCCAACCTTTATGTTACAGCGCTCTGAACAAGAAGAGGATAGCTAAGACCATTTTAATAATCAGCCCCTGTATTTTATATACAGTAGTTTGATATTACAGTGTTAAGAAAATACAATTTCCTTTTTAAAGTACAATGGATTGGATTTGAGAGTAATATTGATGGTGTTAGAAGCAAAAAAAGACATTTATTAAACAAAACAAAAAATTCTTAGAAAACTAGGTCTGATCTTGGAGGGGTTTCGCACCCCCTTTGCGATGATCATGTATTCCCATTGGACATATGTATTTCAGTTCAGGATTAATTATTACATTGTCACCTTCCCAATCTTTAAATCTAATCCGAACTTCTTTTACATCGAGTCAAACAATACCCTCTTCCCCATTCCGGTAATGACAGGATATTTCTTAATAATAGATCATCCATTCGCTAATAGACCATCGCAGAGGGATTCAGGTTTCATGAATATTAATTGTGTTTTGGGGGTAACACTCATAAGAGGCCCCACCACCCCTTTCTCTCTGTGATTATTTATGCGCATAATTCAATCATTGACGTCATTGCATGCAGATTTTGTGTGATGACTTTGTTTTATTATTTAGAGATTGCTGGCCAGGGACTGATGGGAATCCACCTTCTGTATTTCCTTTTCTTCTTCTCTTTCCTTTGACCAATTGCAGTCATCTTTCAACTGATAGATTAGTTTTGGGAGAGACAGCGCTTCAGTAAAAGTATTACCATTATGCATTTTTTTCAAAAGCAAATTAGAGCATGTTCATAGTTTGTTTGAATATAATTGATTAAGAAATGGCTTAATTATCGCAAAATACGAAATGACGACGCAGTCGTGCTCCCCAACAAAACATGCTTCTCGAACGAAAGGAATGCGAACTCCCAGGCAGCAGACAATATGAATGGTCACTCGACCAATCCCACCCCGCTCGGCCCCTTTTCGAATCATTTAGCGCACCGTAGGAGTACGGCTGAAGTGAAATACACTTGAATATGTGCGAAAATCTCCTAATTTCGTACACAGAACTACATTCAGGTATGTGAAGCAATTTGTGAATACATCAGCTCGTTTAACATCCATTTCTAAAGCCCGACCTTTACGAATCTATACCTTTAAATATGCTATTTCATCCTCACCATGAGCCGAATGGACAAAGGCTTTTGAACAAAGTAAACAATTTCATACAAGCATTGATAACAATAATAATAATAAACAAATATTCCTACCAGGTACCCATTCACCTCACCTTGTTGAGTGCAGCACAATGTGGATGAATTTCTTGCTGAAGGAATTTACCACCAGGGACTAGAACCTACAACCCTCTGGTTGAAAGGCGAGAGTCATGACCAATACACCACGGCGCCTCCATGATACATATATGTATAGAAATAGCTAGATACATACAAAAGAGATATCCCTCCCTCTTATTCTGTTGGAATATATCAAACAGGTGTCATATAATGAATAGTCGGGGTACATTCTCTTGTTGGTGTGGAGATATTGTGAATATATTGTGAACCTCTCTATCTGTCTATCTCTCTCCCCTTTCCTTCCTTCCCTCTCTCTATGTCATTCTCTCTCTCTTCCTCTCTCATTCTCTATCTCCCAATGTTTATCTAACATACCACACACAAACACACACTCACATACTCTCTCTCTCTCTCTCTCTCTCTCTCTCTCTCCACCCTTATCCCTTCAACTCTCCACCCCCCTATCTTTCTCGTGCCCTCTCCCACTCCATCCGTCTCTCTTTCTCCTTTACCCTTTGTCTTTCAACTCGCTCTGTTCACCCACTCCTTTCATCATCTTCCCCCTCATCGTTGACTCCTTCGTCCCCCTCATCATCAACTGCCACCCACCTCTTCTTGCTCAGAGCACAAGATGAAGTAATGATAAAATGAAATATGATGTTGATGATTATGAGATAACGATGTAAGCAAACCCCGGCCTTTCATCCTGTCTGGATATTAAACATTCTTCATCATTGAACATAACGATAACAAAGAGCAATTGTCGCCACATGATGTATATACAATCAGTTCCTTTTTTCTTTTTTTTCGTTGCTGTTTTCACAAAGTGATGGTAGCCAAGGATAATGTTGCAGGAAGCCATCACTATGATAAAGACAATGTAATTGGAATGTAATCTTTTATATACCATTAAAAGGCATTTCAATGTCTGGTGAATTGTTGCTTTGTGGGTATTTCCTTTCCTTCTTCATGTAACACTACTTTTTTTGTTACCGTCACTTTGTGGAAAAAAAAGTGTTTCATACGCAATTTAGAGACATTGGTGGAATAGTGGTTAGGCCTATTTACAATCANTTAAATCTAATCCGAACTTCTTTTACATCGAGTCAAACAATACCCTCTTCCCCATTCCGGTAATGACAGGATATTTCTTAATAATAGATCATCCATTCGCTAATAGACCATCGCATAGGGATTCAGGTTTCATGAATATTAATTGTGTTTTGGGGGTAACACTCATAAGAGGCCCCACCACCCCTTTCTCTCTGTGATTATTTATGCGCATAATTCAATCATTGACGTCATTGCATGCAGATTTTGTGTGATGACTTTGTTTTATTATTTAGAGATTGCTGGCCAGGGACTGATGGGAATCCACCTTCTCTATTTCCTTTTCTCCTTCTGTTTCCTTTGACCAATTGCAGTCATCTTTCAACTGATAGATTAGTTTTGGGAGAGACAGCGCTTCAGTAAAAGTATTACCATAATGCATTGTTTTCAAAAGCAAATTAGAGCATGTTCATAGTTTGTTTGAATATAGTTGATTAAGAAATGGTTTAATTATCGCAAAATACGAAATGACGACGCAGTCGCGCTCCCCAACAAAACATGCTTCTTGAACGAAAGGAATGCGAACTCGCAGGCAGCAAACAATACGAATGGTCACTCAACCAATCCACCCCGCTCGGCCCCCTTTCGAATCATTTAGCGCACCATAGAAGTACGGCTGATTGGCATTTTGGAGGTAAATTATGCCGGAATATGTGCACAAATCTCCTAAATTTGTACACCGAACTTCATTAAGGCTTGTAAAGCAATTTGTGAATACATCAGCTCATTTAACTTCAATCGCTTCATCCCGACCATTACAAATTTATACCTTTAAATATCTTATTTCATCCTCACCATGAGCCGAATGGACAAAGGCTTTTGAACAAAGTAAACAATTTCATACAAGCAGTGATAACAATAATAATAATAAACAAATATTCCTACCAGGTACCCATTCACCTCACCTTGTTGAGCGCAGCACAATGTGGATGAATTTCTTGCTGAAGGAATTTACCACCAGGGACTAGAACATACAACCCTCTGGTTGAAAGGCGAGAGTCATGACCAATACACCACGGCGCCTGTATAGAAATAGCTAGATACATACAAAAGAGAATTCCCTCCCTCTTACTTTGCTGGAATATGTCAAACAGGTGTCGCCAAATGAATAATCAGGGTACATTCTCTGTTTGGTGTGGAGCTACTGTGAATATATTGTGAATCTTTCTATCTACCTATCTCTCTCTCTCTCTCTCCTTTCCTCCCTTCCTCCTCTCTCTCTCTCTCTATCATTCTCTCTCTCTTCCTCTCTCATTCTCTATCTCCCAATGTTTATCTAACATACCACACACAAACACACACTCACATACTCTCTCTCTCTCTCCAGCCTTCTCCCTTCAACTCTCCTCCCACCTGCCTTTCTTCCCCTGCCCTCTCTATCCGCCTTATATTTCTCTCTCCCACTCCTTTCCCCGTTGTTTCCCAACTCGCTTTCCCCCTATTCACCCACTCATTCGATCATCATCCCCCCCCTCATCGTTGACTCCTTCGTCCCCCTCATCATCCACTGCCACCCACCTCTTCTTGCTCAGAGCACAAGATGAAGTAATGATAAAATGAAATATGATGTTGATGATTATGAGATAACGATGTAAGCAAACCCCGGCCTTTCATCCTGTCTCCATATTAAACATTCTTCATCATTGAACATAACGATAACAAAGAGCAATTGTCGCCACATGATGTATATACAATCAGTTCCTTATTTCGTTGCCGTTTTCGCAAAATGACGGTAGCCAAGGGTATGGTTGCATGAAACCATCACTATAATAGTCCTGATGTCATTGAAACATGTTCTTCTAGAAAGCCTTAAAATGCATTCCAATAGGATGTCACTTAAATTGTTGCAATATGGGCATTTCTTTGTCTTCATGCAACACTTCCCTTTGGCCACTGTCACTTTTTGTAAGAACAGACAAATTTTTAAAAATACTCTTTATTAAAGGGGAATTACACCCAGACAATAATGTACCATCAATAAATGAAGAAAAATCAGACGAAAAACTGTGAAAATTTGAGCAAAATCGGATAATCCGTTCAAAAGTTATGAATTCTCAAAGTTATCATTTCCACCTGTGCTGGGCATCCTTGAATTGGCATGTGTTTAGCTAATTAGCATAATCTGTGATGTCATACATGGAGAACTCCTCATTCACCTTGTATGTAAATTTATTGAAAATGGATCAATATCACATTTTAAATGAGGAATCAATACCGTTCTTTCTGGA
>BQKZ01002625.1:10778-34394 GCA_036244855.1 Temnopleurus reevesii | reverse complement strand
TCATCACAGGCGTCTCTAGCGGCGTTAACGGTCTATTGAGGAAGGATGCGTAGCCAGGCGATAGCCTCAGCGAAGCAAATCCTGATCGAAATAGACCCGTTTTATCGGTCTACGCGATGCCATGCCATCTAGTCCGAAAGCTTCTGACTCTCCATTTGGCTGATTGTTACACTTCGTTCCTCGTTCCACTGGCCTAGCTATGGATAGCTCCCTGGAATAGTTTTTGACATTTTTTTGACATTGTCACTACTCAAGCTCAAGAGAGCTATGGAGCTGGAGTGAATGTCGTACTTTGCGTGTAGCAGAGGGAAATGTGATTTGAAAAGCCCCCCAAATTACACTTTTCAAATCACCAATCACAATCTCACAGGGCTTGAGACTACCTTTATGTAAAAGTCCACCCTTTCCCATATAAAAGACACTGTTATGCACTTACCTTCCGTAGAAAGATGATAATTTGTCTGTTTTCCCTCTCACCTAGCAGACAGGTTAGTTACACCTCCATTTGAATGACAATGAAGACCAATGACCTCCGTCGTAAACATCCGGCTCGGGGCAAAGGGTCGATTTGTTGAGGTTGATTTACCACTTCGCAATCGTCATCCAGCATTGCAGCTTTTGTGATTCAGCGAATTATAGATGAACGTGCATGCATTGAGCGAGATCGTGCGCGCGGCTGTGCTAATATATTGCGTGGCACTACGAGCCCAGCCCCACACGTACGGTCTCGCTTAATGCACAGTCTGTACCGTCTCTACAGACTGTGCATTGAGCGAGACCGTACGCATGTATTCAAATAATTTTGCTTGTTATTTTGCAAGCAATTTTCATGTCCAAAAGCTCACAGCAAAAAAAAGAAAGAAGATGATTTAAACTAAAAATTGCTAATCATACTTTTCTTTAAGAATCAGATGAACTGATTTCAGCAAAAGACAGTAAACTTCTATCAACTAATTACCCTGTTTTTAAACAAAGTACCAGATTATTGTAAATGTATTTTGAAATGTGCCATTCTTGATTTTCGGAATACTGTTCATAGTTGCAATTTTATGAAAAATATGGTCAATTTCATACATTTGCTAGTAATTTGGTAAATTTCAGAGGGCACTGCCCGCCCCAATTCTTTCAAGGTTAATATAAGTAGATGAGTTTCGCCACGTTTGGCCTTGCATCAATTATCACTCCTACTCAGTATACTCAATAGGTATAATTTACAGCATAGCATGTCTATTGTTTGCAAATCTATTGTTTATCAAGTGTCAATAAAGTGAGCTCTGGTGATGTAGGTCAATTACAGTACACCAGCTTGGTCATTGATCAGTGGGATTGTCTTAGATGGGGCCAATTTCATTTTAACTAGAAGTGTTCCTAGCCCACTCCAAAATCATACTATGGTACCGGTACCTAACTGATATGAATTCAGTGAACCCTGGCGCAGGCTGGAGCAAACACTTTTTGCCAATGGTGAACATGTGATTGGGATTACCTTAGATTGTCTTATCACAGAGTATTGTAATCACAGTGATTAGGCATTGATTAAATATAGTCTCCAGGGTCTAAAGTGCAAGGGGGCTTTACATGAAACTGCCATAAGCACAAAACCACTGATATCCCATTGAAATATGTAATGAATTGTACACATGCCTCTATAGGATGTCTTTAGGATAGTTTCTTGTAAAGGTACCCATCAGCTGATAAATTACTGTCCATGTCATGTAGGTATACATGTGGATGGCAATGAGGGGACAATTGCGCTGTCTAGACTAATGGAGATCTGCCATGTGTGACACACCTCTTGACCATGGGGCATTCAGACTGCACTAATTACTATAAAGAGCAGGAAATAATTTTCATGGTATCGCATCGCAATTTGCTATGCATTTTTGCCTAATTGCTATAGAAAAGCTGCTTTGTGTAGCATGTTTTCCACATAGAAATGTACAGTTGAGTGTTGAAAAGGATTATCAAATATCTGCTCATCAAGTGTGAAAAGGAAAATTCTCTGAAAGAGGCCTTTTTGTTGGACAATCACACACCATTCATCAGTGAAAGGGACTTTTACACCTAAAATACATGACTGCACTCAAAGGTTTCACTTGTGGTTTGATATATTTGAAGTATCTACATGTGGTTTGAGTCATATTTTCTTTTACCACAGGGCGGTATATACAGTACTTTCGGATGGATCTGTAGGAAATATATACCTGCATTGTACATTTGATTTCATCCATAAGTATTTGCACATGGCTTTCATACATTTCCAGTATTTTGCTACACATTTGATGCACTTTACACAAAAGAGTTCTGTCACTGCATGACTGTGACTCCTTTCTATAACCTTTTAATTTTTCTTTTAATCATGCAGGAGTTGTACAGAGATTTGCCATGACAGTCTGAAACAGCTGTGAATCGACCTATGTACACCCACAAGGAGGAAATATTGGAAACTTAAAGCACACCTACAAGATTAACTGGGATAAAGAGATCTTGAACGTGTGATATATATCCGAGAAGTGCTGCAGAAGTTCTCGGACAAGCACAGAAACTTGTTAAACCAGCCACTACGAGAAACCAGTACAAGCTATATTGCAGTTGGACACACACATAAAATTCTCATCAATACACCAGGAAACCTGTTGAAGCAGCCAAGGAACCTAATAAAAAAGCCAATAAAACTGTTGAATCATCAAGGAAGACTCATACAAGATGGGGAGGACTGTGAGAATTGTAAAGCGCTGTACCCTGTATATGCAGTTTCTTAGCTGTATAGCTTTGGGACTGTGCTCTTTGGGACTTGCCTACGCCAATGACGTTTCACAAAGCAAAGAACACAAGGGAGAGGATCTGAATGCTGGTCTGGGGGCAGCAGAATTAAAAGTAAGTCCTGATGTTTTTCTGCAACATAATACAAAAGGTTATATCAATCAGGTAAAAACTTACAAAGAAAGTTGCAGTATGTGACATACTGCAACATTGTCCTCATTTATGTTAGCACAAAGACCGGTAAAAGCTTGGGAAGAAAATTTCAATAGCAGACAGACCTTATGTGTCTACCTCTTTGTAAAAGTATTTTTTCCAAACTTTAAAGCGAATTATGAGAGATATTGGTATTTTTCTTTTTGCTCCATTGATGTGAATGACCAGCTTTAGACAGTCATTCACTGAAATAAAGTGCATAAATAAGTTTTCCTACTACACACAATAAAATTGTTAATAATTATTCTGTTCATTCAAACATTCAAATGTCATACATGTTGTCAATAACAACTTTTGTTGATTAGAGAACACATAGAATTTGCATCTTATCCTGCCTTTACTCTGAACTTTCGCTTACCTTGTAAAAAAAAATATCTCTATGTACAGGACAATGACATCATAGTGAATGACGACAAGTTAGAAGGTGCTCTGGACAGTCCGATCGAGAAAGGAAGCGTGGACCTCACATTTCTTCACGCCTTTGTCGCATCCTTGTCCGTGATCATCGTCAGCGAGCTTGGAGATAAAACGTTCTTTATTGCAGCCATCATGGCTATGAGGCATCCCAGGATTACAATCTTTGCTGGCGCATTGGGTGCCCTTGCTGTTATGACTGTTCTTTCAGGTGAGTATTGTGTTTATGGAGCCAATATCCATATAAAGGAATCTTCCATGCATTTATGTTTGGTAGTAATTGCCTCTAATATGTCTATTCTAAAATGATAATCTCTGTTTTTCAGGAAAAGGTATAATAGCAGAGCTGACTAATTAGCAATATTGTTGACCAGTCTGCTTTACATGTACATTGTTGTTCCTCATTATGATAATGAAATAGGACAAAATGAAAATAAGTATAGTTGTATGCATAATATGAAAATCATCTCTGCTTCTCTAAATTAGTCTTTTGTGCGTGATACTGAATAATCGGTAATTTTTGCGATGGTCTTATTTTCACGAATTTTGCGGTCCTAGCCTCACAAAAATTTCCACTCAGTATGATGCACATTCCTCTATTTATACAAAAAAATGTCAAAAACACAAATATAACACTCTGAAATGTCAAACTTGTCCCAAAATGTGAAAATATCTGCACGCAAAAATATTGGTTTGTATAGTACACGATCCAGGTTTAGTCCAGACTATTTGATTTCAGAATTATGTGAAAGAATTTTTTACATGTTTTTACTATTTATTTTATTTCCAGTCATTCATGCTTAACATCCTTATTTCGCATCCAGTGTTTTGTTTTTTTTAATAGAAATTAACATTGTTTCCTACTGTAATATTCACTCTATCTATATTCCTGTTTTTGTTTACATAGCGCTGCTTGGTTATGCAATCACCATCATTCCCCGCAAGTTCACCTACTACGCTTCCACAGTCCTCTTCTTCATCTTTGGCATACGCATGCTACGGGAGGGATGGGGTATGTCGCCTGACGAGGGCCAGGAGGAACTTGAGGAGGTGCAGGCTGAATTGAAACGCAGAGACGAAGAGGTAAGGTTTTCTGCTCTCTATAATAATATCTCTTATTTACCCAAGGTAGCCACTTTCAGCTGATAGCTGTTTACCCATTGGACCCTGCATAACATAGTTATCATTACCCTTCACCTAAGTTCTTAAATGCCGAGCGCCTGGCAATGAAGACAGATGGATCAATTTTTATTACCCGGCCGTGGATCGAACTCACGACCTCCTGTTCATGGGGCAGATGCTCTACCAATGAGTCGCACATATCTTGTGTTGGGAAAGCATTCCTGGGAGTAATGCTTGCTTACAAATCCTTCAGATGACAATCTCCTGTGGATGATTCCCTCATTGGATAACTTTACCATTAGGATGATTCCCTTGTCGGACAACTGCTCCAGAGGACGACAATTCACCCAGAGTACGACTCGCCCTGATGTTTGATGGGTTTGTCCTCAGGGAGAGTGGTTTTCTTGGGGAGTTGTCCTCTGGGAAAGTTGTCCTCTGTGAAAGTTGTCCTCTTGGAAAGTTGTTGGAAAAGTTGTCCTCAGAAAGAAAGAAAGAAAAAGACATAAGAAAGGAAAAAAGATCTGTCAAATCAGGGAAGCCATATACTTTCTGAATGGGAACTAAATACTCTGTAAATTGTGACTGTGACATGGATCAGTGCAAGCTGTATAGGTTTTACAAAGGTTTTTTTTTTTTTTTTTTATAGCTGATTGGAAAGCATTAATTATCAATAAAATTCTTCAATCATGCAGGAAAAAATAAAAACAGCTGCACAAATAGTTATATCGTTGGGCTGAACTGTCATTGAATTTGATCAAATCAAATGATAGATCTTGAAACTAGATTGGGCCTACTCATCAAGAATATATTGACCCCAAAATGTATAGTTCTTGGACTATGAGAATATTACTTGCCCAATATGGCAAGTGATAAATCAATTTACTTGTCTAATGGCTCAATTTTGTTGCCCTGAGCATTCTGGCAAGTCGGTTTGTAGCGCGCTGTCTCTCGAAAACTGCTGGTTAAAATTTGTGGGTATAGGTTGCTTCTACATTATCTTGAACTTTGGTCCATATTTGTAATTTCTTTTCTTTATGATTTGCATCTTTTCTTGTTTTCTTTTACTAACATTTCAAATTGATTTGCCTTTCTCATTAGTGTGAGCTAACAAGTTAGTGCGTGTTTATATAATTTTGTCTCTAGATTTCATGTAGTTTTGTCACAAGTAATGCTGTTTTGCTCTCAAAGAATGAATTTACAGATGCATGCTTTCAAGTGATGTAGTTGTGGAAATTTTTATTCTGCAGATATTAGTATTAATGATGATTTATAATCATATTAATATTTTTACCATATTGTGCAATACATGTACAAAACATATTCGTCTACAGATAATCCTTTTCACATTTAATGAGCCTCACGTTGAAACAAAATTTTTTGTACTTTTTTTTTTGACTGAACAAAAGAGGGTTAATTCTATTTTCTTTAGAAATGTTGTTTGCGTAAGTACCACTGGATTTTTTTTCCAGTCATTCATATACATATATTTATGTACCTCAATACTTTTTCTCTTGCATGCAACTCTCTTTTATTTTCAGACACTAAACCATTTTAGCTTTATTACTTTAATTCAATACATGCATGCTTCTTCTTCCGGGTGTAGCGGTTTACAAACTTTTGTTTTGAGTTTTGTTTTCTACTCTTGTGCATGCGCAGAATTCCCTCAGTCAGGGAAGTAAAAGCCAACAAAACCACATACAGGTTGAAAACCATGTAGACAGCGATGGTGTCGAGGTCAGTAAGTTCAAAGTTCAAAGGTCGTCTTCATCTGCATCAGCACTCCACTGCGATCATGATAGGCCAAAAGATTATTGTTGACATTTTGTGCTTTATGTTACATGTTGCAATGTCATGTACATGTACATGTTCCACTTTGACATGTATGTAGACGAAACATGTCATAAATCTCGGGAAATGGGGGGTTGAAACTGACTCTTTGTTTTTTGCTCTTACGCTGTACAAGTTGCAATATAAATATTAGACCTTCATATCTACTCCTGCATACCCTGACAGTGTACAATTTTTTTCATGTTTTTTTTTTATTCACATTCCTGGCATTTACAAATAAACCAAATAAACAGATTTTTAGTGTACTTTGTACACCCATAGAGTACACTCCCCCACCCTAGTGATGTCAATTTTTTCATTATGGAGATTCCAACTGTTCATGAAATATGCATGATAGAAATTTGAATATTAATCCCGGACAGCTGATCCAAATACTTTCTCAGGAGAGAAGACAATATAGATATTGTCATCACGCTTTCTCTCAGAGAATATTTGGTTCTGCGTTTTTTTCATTCAATATTGAATTTCTATTCCACATATTTCAGAATGCTTGGCAATTTGGGGCCTGGGATGAAACTGGAAAGCAGAGATATTAATATACTAAAGTGATGCCTGCTGTTTTTAGATTTTTGACATTTGGGTATTCCCCACCAAATTTAATGATGTTGTAGCAGTATGTTTTTGTCTGGGATTTCATATTTTTATTGCCCCATTATCAAAAGTGATACTTAAAGCTTTCTATAAATCTTACTCTCCATGTTACTTGGTTTTCCCATGTGCATGATAAAGTATACATTTTGAATCAACCTCAAGCTGGATACAAAAGGTTGGGGAAAAATGTTTGTTGAAGTACTTACAACATCTATTAAACACAAATGTTTTACACATACCATCTAAATGTACCATATAATTAGTCTACAAATATCAGCAAATCACAAATTAGTATCCATACAGGTCATATTATATTATGGTATTGCTAATTGTAAGAGCTATCATTTGTCTTTATAGACAGATTTGACTGTATCTTTGTATTCCTTAAGTCCTTTTCTGAAATGATTCTGTCAAGTTCATTGTCCGAAAAAAGAAGAAAATCTTGCATTTATGCAGAATTTCATGTGAATTTCTTAGGGAGCCATGTTTGCAAACTCCTTCAAACGGATACTTGATTGTGCTACTATTCATTATCATCTTTAATTTGTTTATTTGTAAATGTTTTCGTATATAATAGAATGTTATGTCCAGAGGTGAATATTTATAATGAATGTTGCTCCATCATGTGGCAATGTTTATCCAACCATGCAACCGTACTATACAAGTCTCAATGACATGTATCTGTATGTACTGTACAGTATTGTGTCTACTTGTTTGTGGACATTTGTGTTTTCTGCTGTCTGTTTTGTTCTGTCATTGTTTTGTTTCTCATAAATTACATCATTTATATCTAGACAAACTGATCACTCCTGTTATAGACTCTTTATGTAACTTCTACAATGTACATTTGCGCTGCAGGCATGCTATCATTGTTATATTATAGACTCCAGCGCTGCGGCTTTGCGCAAATTTTCGCAACATCTGCTAGCCTCCTGCTCAAGTTTAAATTTCTTCTTCTTTAAAAGGTGCGTGGTTGTCCCTTTTTTCTCCCTT
This sequence comes from Temnopleurus reevesii, assembly GCA_036244855.1. Classification (NCBI taxonomy): domain Eukaryota; kingdom Metazoa; phylum Echinodermata; class Echinoidea; order Temnopleuroida; family Temnopleuridae; genus Temnopleurus; species Temnopleurus reevesii. The sequence continues at coordinate 26,450 of BQKZ01002625.1, read as the reverse complement.
TTAATCGCTATTTTGATGAAAATGGATCTAAATCAATGTCACCAGTTCAAATGTAAACCTGAATAAGCATTACAGAGATTTTATAACTCTTCTCACATCACACATCATATTGCTATTTTCTGGTTTGATGGAATACAGTGGAAACTCATTATCCTGTATTCATAAAAAATAGCAGTTATCTCATTATAGCATGGTTAAAAAGGAATAAGTTGTAAAGAGCTAGGACCAAACTATTAACTCTCAATATCAGGAACATTGTATCTTATTGCTTTATACCAAGTTTTATAGAAAATGGAATCGCTGCTTATTTTGGATGCAAACACATATTGCACGTTGCGAATAATCATTCATTTGCTCATTATCCACACTTTACCATACCCCAAAACATGCGCACACATTTTTTATATTAAATATCTGATCGCTGATGAAAATCTGTGTCTTACGGTTTTAACCCAGGTAATCATCTTAGTGCTTTTTTAGTTCCTTGAAATGTATTTTTAATTGAGTATAACAGAAACCGAATATGGTTGATTTTCACTTTCAGTGAGTATTTTACATGTACTGGTCAGAGAAACTTAGGGGGTGTTGCTCAAAATCAACTGCAAATCAACTGCAACTTTGCCAATTGTAACGCGCATTTTCATCCGCACGTGGTGTGCGCATTTCACAAGACGCGCATGAAACAATGATTTTGATTGGCGCGTACCGATCAATTGCAACTTACGATCAATTGCAACCTTTTAGCAACACCCCCTTAGGGATTACTTTCTAATTGTTTCACTTCACTGTGGGCTCATTTTTTCAGGACAAGCAGTGAAACCAGAGACATCACACTTATCTGTGGCAATGATTATATTGTGTATGAAAAAAAATGCACGAAAGGTCCATTTGGGTATTTACAGAAAAACTTGTATACTCATCCTTTGTGTGTAAAAATTAATAATAATGGACTTTTCATTACAGATCCCTAAATGTGTCTGTAATAATTGTCATTTCCCTTGCAGGACTTGTTGGTCTTCTGATATGCATTTTATGCTTTATGCAGGTATGCAAGCAGATTAGGAATAAATTATATTAATCCATGTAGAGTTTTCATTTCAGCTCTAAATTGTGTCAACATTCAAAACCTGTCTGTAATAGCCACCCAAGGGAAACAAAAAATGGCCACTGTAGACAGGTGACCTTTATCTACAGGATCTACATGTGCAACACACATTTCACCGGGAGGGAACCAATTTAGGTGGGCATTGTAGACAGGTGGCCACTATTGACAGAGTTCACGGTAGATAATAATTGTTGTTTTCCAATGCAGTATGCCCACTGATGAGTACATGTATATAAACAATTCCTCCTTTGATTTATCCGCAGAGAGAAAAGGAGATGAAAACTAGTTTGACGCAAGACCCAGAATCTGGCATTATACGTGGTGGGCACAGGCGGAAAGTTTTTGGTCTCTTTTCACCCATCTTATTTGAGGCTTTCACTCTAACGTTATTAGCAGAGTGGGGCGATAGATCACAGATAGCAACGATTGTATTGGCAGCCAGAGAAGTAAGTATTAATAATTTTGTAGCAATGTTTTTTTTACTCCATTCTCTTTCAATCGGGTTAGGATTTGGTGGGTCTCCCGACTCACATGACTCTGTTTACAATGAAGACTGCTTGCCACCATCCGATCTTCATACTTTTGTTCTTTTTTTTTTTATTATTATTATTGTCGGTGTTGAGAATTGCCATGACAGCTTCCCAGAAACCCCTTCTTCCTCCTTTGTGAATAGAGATATATTATGTGTTTTCCACAAATTCTAAATATTGATTTCTGATTTCTTGACATTTTAAAGTTCTTATTAAACAAACATGTGAGAACATGTCTTATCTTTCATTCATTAAAGACATTGTCAATCATTCAGATTTTGTTATCTAGAAAATCCTATTTTGGCTAAGAAATCAATTCTTTTCTGTCAGATGAAGTTTCCTAATACATGAATTATCTTTAACTTATACAGCTTGTTAACTGGCTTGCCAATGTCCCAGTCACAAAAAAAGCCCAGAAGTAACATGACTCTTTGTTCGAAGGCACTTATCTATGAACTTAAGAACTAGTCTTGTTCAATCATATTGCTTTGGGGCTTCTATGTGACTGGGGCTTAATGTATTTTTGTCTGTGTGTAGTATATATTTTTGTTTCGTTTTCACAAATTAAGATTTTTGTTTCTTACTTCTCTATGCCAAAGGGTACTCTGATATCTTCCATCACAAACTATGGACCATTTATATCTGACAAAAGAAAAACAAATCTGATAGGTTTCAGTTGATAAACATCCATTGTCCCTTATCAGTATATTAATGTTTACATTGGTCTTCAAGAGGTTTTATGCACCCTTGAACTTTTGACATATTTTATGATTAATGTCTCTTTTTATCAGCTATTGAACCTTCAATGTTTTGAAATGTATCATTTTTGCAATAAACTGGATGAGTTTGAAAAGTATGGTTGATGTTTGACTAATCATTGTTGACAGATTTCTGTCAAATCAAATGTACTTCAAATTGGCGATTAGCAATGATTGACAGGTCTAAAAGTATTTTTTTTAAACATGAATCCTTACTTTGAAAGTGTGTTGACCCGGTATTTGTTTACTTTGTGGTTATAATCTGTTGCAATGCATCAAAATCTAGCAAGATATGTGAAGACCACTTTTGTATTACAAGCTATTAATTTTGTTCTTAATTGCACAATTAGAGCAAGATGCTTGAAAAATAACACAGATTATTTTTCGAAGGAGAGACCCAATTCATAAAGTGGTTGAATTAGGAATTGATTTCTTGTTCACTTATTATTTTAGCGATAACTTTTATGTCTCGGTTTTGAATAGTAAAGCCAGACAAAGAGAGAAAGAGGGGCCAAACTTTAACGTCACCATTCAAAGACGTGACCGTGGCTCGAAACCACAACGTACGAACCAACCCTAGTCAATTTGTCACTGTCCAAAACAGCTCGATATCCGGCGCACGTCGTGACGTTCAGTCACATTGGTTGAATATAAAACTAAAATAATGTATTCTATATTGTTTGAAAGGGCCTTCTGCCATTTTTTTTCAATTTTGTGAAGAATTAATTTGATTTTTGTGCATATTTTTTCCCTTTTCAGAATGTTCTTGGTGTGACGTTAGGAGGCACGCTAGGTCATGCGTTCTGTACAGGGTTAGCGGTGATAGGCGGTAGAATGATAGCGCAAAGGATATCAGCTAGAACAGGTTTGTGTAAAGATAATGAAACATTTCTAATCTTAGAATGATCTTAATGTGACGTTAGGAGGCACGCTAGTTCATGCGTTCTGTACAGGGTTAGCGGTGATAGGTGGCAGAATGATAGCACAAAGGATATCAGCTAAAACAGGTTTGTATCAAAACAATCAAATATTTCTAATCTTAGAATATTCTTGGTGTGATGTTAGGATACAATTATAGCACAAATTATATCAGCTAGGCAAGGTTTTTATCAAAATAATCAAACATTTCTAATCTTAGAATGTTCTTGATATGACGTTAGGAGGCACGCTAGGTCATGCGTTCTGTACAGGGTTAGCGGTGATAGGCGGTAGAATGATTGCACAAAGGATATCAGCTAGAACAGGTTTGTATCTAAACAATAAAACATTTCTAATCTTATTATATTCTTGGTGTGACATTAGGATAGAATGATAGCACAAAGGATATCAGCTAGAACAGGTTTGTATCAAAATAATCAAGCATTTCTAATCTTAGAATGTTCTTGATATGACGTTAGGGGGCACGCTAGGTCATGCGTTCTGTACAGGGTTAGCAGTGATAGGCGGCAGAATGATAGCACAAAGGATATCCGCTAGAACAGGTTTGTATAAAAACAATCAAATCTATAATCTCAGAATGTTTTTGATGTGACGTTAAAAGGCACGCTAGGTTATGCGTTCTGTACAGGGTTAGCGGTGATAGGTGGCAGAATGATAGCACAAAGGATATCAGCTAGAACAGGTTTGTATCAAAACAATAAAACATTTCTAATCTTATTATATTCTTGGTGTGACATTAGGATAGAATTATAGCGCAAATGATACATGTATCAGCTAGAACAGGTTTTATCATAACAAACAAACATTTCTAATTTTAGAATGTTCTTAGTGTGACGTTAGGAGGCACGCTAGGTCATGCGTTCTGCACACTGTTGGCAGTTATATGTGGTAGAATGATAGCACAAAGGATATCAGCTAGAACAAGTTTGTATCTAAACAATAAAATCTATAATCTCAGAATGCTTTTGATGTGACGTTAGGAGGCACGCTAGGTCATGTGTTCTGTACAGAGTTAAGCCCCTGTTACATAGGGCCCCGGAAGCAACACCATTCAACGCGACTCTTTGTTCAGTTCACAGTTAGCTGCCTGCGAACAAAGAGTCATGTTGATTCGTGTTGCTTCCGGGCTTCTATGTGACCGGGGCCTTAGCAGTGATAGGTGGTAGAATGATAACACAAAGGATATCAGCTAGAACAGGTTTGTATCAATCATCAAACATTTTTACTCGAACTTCAAAATGACTAAAGTTTGAGACACTGCGATTATTACCTCGCAATATCAAAAATGTGATGGGAACAAATTCATAGTTCATTTTTTGATGTCACATTTACTTCTTACAAAGTTTATGAAGCTCCACTGTCAACATATTCTTGGACTATTGTGACTTTTGCTGCACTTTACAAACAATGAATGAGATCTCTTGAAAGGTGTCTGATAGATTATTAACTGCAACTTTTCCAAAATTTTGATTGATTAAATTATACTAAAGAAATAAATAAATGATTAGACATTTTTGTGATGTTTTGTTTGTATTTTGGGGATTCGGAAAACTAGGCATAGCATACTAGACAAGTATTTAGAATACTTTAGAATAATTTCTCATTATTCTCATAGTGAGGTTTAACATTACCAAAACTTAGTCTTTGTCATGTTAGCGCTGGCTCTTCAGAATCTGACCCGTAGGTAAAAAAAAATACAGTACTTCAGGCAGAGGATAAGTTAGAATTCACTCTATGACTTTGTTTTTAGTTACATAAGATTGGCTATAATAATTCTGCAATTGATTATAGTTATTTATATAAAAAAAAAAGGATGAGAGATGTTATCAATTAGAAGATTGCTATGTATTTACCTCTCACAAAACATATTTCTCAAATATAATTTTTTTTTTCTTGCTCTTTTCTCCTTACAGTAACATTAACTGGTGGAATGGTGTTCTTAGTTTTTGCGCTCTCAGCTCTTTTCTTCTCACCGGACGATTCATGAGTTGGTCTGCAGTTATTCTAAGAGTTATTATTTAGTTGATACAGTAAGTTCAGTCCTGGGAGGCATTCACCATCTCATCGTGCAACCAGATGCCGACCTCGTGAGAATGAGATCTGTAACAAAACGAACATGTCGTTGTGGGCAGATAAAACCTTGTATCTCAATAAAGAGACATGTTTAGGAGAGCCTTAAAACATGGCTGCCGTAACATTATAATGAATGGGACAAAGGACTATGTCCTGTGCCGCAGACACTCTTGTCTTTTCAAATTGAAGCCTGAAATTTAAACAGGACAAAGTTCTATCAATTGAATGATTTTAGGACAAAGTTCATCACCCATGATACAAGGTTATCCAAAAGAGCAATTTTCACAAAAAGTGAGATACAAGGTTTTATCAGCCCACCGACAATGTGTTTATATCATGAGAAAAAGTGGTCCATTGTTAGGGAATGCATTCAAATCAAATGATTGTTTTCCTCTTTACTAAGTCATGGGGATTGTGTTTCATAAAACTGTTTCTAGAGTTAGGCACTACTTGTGACCATTTCCTGCACTTAATGACAACCACCGTGTCATAGAGTTAGCGCATTTGAAAGAGTCACCAGTCCGATGTAGAGTCGTGGAAGCTCTATGGCGAACGTTATGAAACAAAACCAGGGTTTTTATTTTAAAACAAATTTATTTTTTGATAGATTGATTTCTTTCATTTTGTGTGAATTAATTTCTTTTATTTTGTTTCTAAAATCCACAAGGGGTAATATCTGCTACATCTGCTGCACACACTGCCTATTACCTATGATTGACAGGAGGAGAATTGATTGATTATTCTCATTATATAGTATCGAGCAAGAGAATATTTTCTGTACATTTGGCATCTCTGCAACTCACACCCATATCCTTGCAATTATTAATATCAGAGAATAATAATAATAATTGACAGCATTTGTAACGCGTTATCACAAATAAGCGCGATACTTTGAAAGTATTTCTCCCACATCATAAACATGTCTTAAATGGGAACATAACAAAATACAATATTGCCAAACTCCTGACCTAGGTACATGCCTATGTTTATTGTCTATTTTATAGAATATAGTGCTTATCACCTACCCTGCTCATTGATTTTACCAGTGGGAAAACAGTTATTTGAAATTGCTGTACTAGGTCTCTCTTCCAAATGCCTCAGTTTCGGTCATAATTCTGTGGGGGGAATATAGGAGACCAATTTTGAAAGGACAAAAGTTGTGTGCCAAATATCGAACGACTCATGCACAAAAGAAAGTTTTGTGGAAGGTCTCCCCTATTCAGAGATTGATAAAGGTAATACCTGCTCACCAAGATTTTCTGTTCCTGTGAAAAATTATTATTTTGGGGGTACACTCTTTTAAAATAAGAAAGAAGTCCCTGGACAAATTGATCTTCTTTCTAGTTTTTTATTGTTTCTTTTATTTGTATAGAATCTTAAAAGAAGACTCAGATTTTGTTGAAATGTTCTGATTTAGTGGTTTTACTTTTGCCTTACAAAATCCCACTGTTGTTTTTGCCAGTCAATAAATCCATCCACATGTGCTACACTCGACCCAGGTGAGGGGAATGTGTAATGGCAGCAATACATTGTGTGAATGATAAAAGGTACAGATTTAGTTTCTGAACTAAGACAGGCAATATCACATGTCGATTTGAAATGTTTGTATGAAGAGCTATAACAATTTTGTAATTATTTTTATTGTTACATCGCATCAGTGAAAAAAAGAAAAACAATATATTAGCCCAAATTGTGTTTTGTAATTAACATGTAATTTGGGAACTTTATTTTCACATGATAGCATGGAGAGGAAAATACAGGTTTACCTGCCATGCAAGAAGATATTATTTTTTTCATTTGAAAGCAAATAGGCCAGTTTTCTCATGGATTCAAATTTTATGCAAGTTTATTGCCATGAACGTCATTACATGAGATCCTTAAAACGGTTTGTGACAATTGAACGACAATACTTGGAATACAGTTTGCATACATTGATTGTTGCTATGTCAGGCAAGCCTCAGGCAAGATTATAGGTTATCAAGAACAACCTTTGTCTATATAGTGGGCAAAAAATTTACATCTATTAGTGAACCAGCCTATGACATAAGATTTTTTTTTTGAGGGGGGGGGGGCTTTCAGAAATATACTTTAAACCCAAGAATTTTTAGGAATTTTCCATGGATTCGAGATTTGCAAGATTTTTTTTTCTTTGAATGCTGAGAATTTTGAACCTTGGAAATTTTTATGCAAGCTTGTATTCCTTCCAGTAAACTCATTGCAGTTGTGCATTACATAAATATAAAAGAATTCTTTTATAACGAGGATGTCGGCTAAATATTTATTGATTGATAAATTCTGATAATGCATGCTACAATCATGATGTTAGTCTGGGGAAGTTTTGGTATTTTTAGTGTTAATTTTTATATATATAGATGCTGCAATGTTCACCGGTTCATATGGGTCGTTTGGTTTATGCAACCAGTTTCTAGTTTTACAGAATTGTGGCTATAGAAATGCAAATTATTTAGAATAAGTGTAAAACAAACATGATTTTTCACCTAAAACCTGGCAAAGTAGAACACACATGCACAAATGTCCATAATTTAACCAGAAGTGGGTATTCAGATTCGTTTACGATGAAAACTGCCTCGCGCCATCTGCAGTTATTAATTATTGTCGGTGGCGAGAATTGTTGATTATTGAGAACCTGTACTCTTTATTGCCTTGTCCATATGGTGTCATGATTTTGTGCAATGCATCCATTGTCGCAAGTTTTTTTTATAATTCTGTGTTTTTAATAACAAAATCAAGTCAAATTACAATATATACAATAATTATACGATTCAACAAAATTAAGATACAAATTACAAAATTTACACAAGATTGGAATGATCAGACATAATAACAACTTCAAAGCAACAATTGTCGCAAGTTTTTTAATATATTCAAAAGGTATTTTTTAAATTGAGTAGCTGTAGATACTATTATAATGAGTTTACGTCTTATTATAATGAGTCTACATGTATAGTCCCATAAAATTTAATTCAAAGCCGAACAATTTGACCTCCTTTTTTTTCTTTTTTTGTTGGTCTTCTGCAGCATTATACGAGCAAAGATTGCATTTCAGTATTAGATCCAGACATGCAGACCCCAAATTTTAGATTGACATTGCATGTAACATCAGTCTTGTTGCAGAAAAATGTATGTATTGAGTGATGTATTGACTTTTTAAAGGTTTTGTTACTATAAGTAATATATTTTCCAGTTTCAAAAATGGGTATTAACAGAAACGCACAAATTTTCTGTGCCACAGTTTATATTGTACCAAGAAAAACGTGGTTAATCTAATATTGATTCTAGTTTGAGATGCACACATCGTTGTTAATGAGACTAGGAGGGGGTGTTGCCCAAAAGTTGCAATTTATCCCAAGTTGCACTTGATTTGCCAAGCAAAATCATTGTATCATGCACAAGTAAAGATGCGCGTTACAATTTTCAACTGATGCAGATGATTTGCGACCTATTGCAACTTTTGAACAATGCCCCATAGAAATTATGCAAAATTCTACAAAATCACAAAGAAACTTTTCTTTTGAATCATGAGATGTATTCATTTTTTTTTGGCATTTGACACAACACATTCAACTGTGTGTAAGATTTAAAGGAGAACTTCACCCAGACATTGATGTGTTCTCAGTGGATGGGGAGAATACAATAATCAAAGTTTTAAAATTTGAGCAAAATCTGACAATCTATTCAAAAGTTGTGAGTTTCCAAAGTTTTATTTCCACCTCTCATGGGTTCCTCAAATTGGCATATATGCACAAAATGGCTGCAAACATGGAGAACTCTTCATTTACTTTGTACAAAGAATTTCACATTTTCTTCTTTTTCTAGAAAAGTTTGATCATTGTATTTTTCTTCATCCACTGAGAGCACATCAATGTCTGGGTGAAGTTCCCCTTTAAAGTCAAGAAAGCGAATCACTCTGGCTTTGTGTGTGATCATGCAATATCAAGTTTCAACCATTTGTCAACTTCTTTTAAAAGGTAAAACAGGATGCATGTATTATGAGATTGATAAGGTAAATTTTTCTGTAGTGCTTACAAGTCCCTATTTATCACCGTGAGCAGAAAGGACAAAGGATTTGGACAAAGAAAACAGCTTTATTCAGGCGTATACACACAAAAGGAAATACTCTCACTATTCATTGTGTGATGCCTGTTTGACATATTTCCGCACATTAAGAGGTGAAGAAATTTCTCTAGTGTGTATCAAGCCAATGTGAATGCTTGAATTAAAGTTGTTTACTTTGTCACAAGTACTTTGTCCCTTCTGCTAACAGTGTATGATTATAGTTATTATTTTGTAACTATACATTCCTGCATCACATGACAGTTCAAGTTGGTTGCAAGAGAAAGTAGTGAATATTTTAATGCATGGAAGGAATAAGAAACACCTTAATTTAGATTATAAACCGTGATATGAATGATGAAATAATGTTCTCCGATTGTGTAGATTCCTTTCTATGTGAATACAAAGGACTTTATTTATGTAAAGTTTGCTTTGTAATAGGCACTTTGTATTTCTGCAACAAAGATGAAATTATGTACATGTTCATGAATCATTGATGAATATACATTGGACGTGTATGACTTTGACAATAAAATAAATGAATTAATCTCATAAAAATGGCATCCAAGTGTCATCATTATCTACATGTACATGTACGTCGTTGTATGACAGGACAGAGATGCATTTTTACTCAACCCAAGTCAAATCTCTTGGAACCATAAAAAATTCTTCGACTTGGGATAAATTTGACTAACAAGAGGTACTGTATAAGCTGAAATTTTCACAGTGGTTTTATTTCCACTAATTTCGCGGCTTTGACCCCGCGAAAATTTACACTCTGTATTAGGCACATTCACATGAGTACAAACACCGTCAAAAACGTGAAAATAACAACACGCCAATGTGTCAAACTGTTCTGAAATCTCGAAAATATCTGTACGCTAAAATATTGGCTTATTCAGTACATTGCACATTGTTTACAATAACTGTTTTTGAATAAGGGGTCAATTTGAAGGAAAATGTACACTCATCCAAATAGAACCAAAAGATCTATTTCCATAATTTCATGTCTGCCAAGAAAGATCAAGTGATTGCTATAAAAGGTCAGAATTATTCAGAAATTTCCTGGATGTCACTCATTTTCACCCAAATTGGACATACAGTGGAAACTCGGTATAAAGAGATCAGATTTAACGAAATGTCTGCTATACTGGTAAAGAGGTAAAAAAATCTGGTACCAGCTCTTTATACCTTATTGTTTTTTTTAACAATGCCATAAAGAGATTACTGCTCTAACAGGGTATTTATTATGGTCCCAAGCAACTTGTTATAATGAGTTTCCACTATATTGGCAATTCCATGGCTTTGTCATGTCTTTTCCACTAATAACAAAGGCATATCTTGATGGAATTTCTTGAAATTTGATGTGAGCGTCACAGATACTGTTTCACACCTAGTGAATATCAGCAAGTTTCAATAAAAAGTTGTCAAGCTCAAGATATTCATGCTTTTAAACGTAACAGACAAGACAATTTTGTGGAATTTCCCATACACAGTTCATAACATTTTCTTTATGTCTGCTCTTTCTCTTCAACTCTTCTCCTTTCTCTCTCACCTCTTATTATATTATTTAAATTATTATTTTCAAATTCTTTTTCTGGTTGGTTATTTTTTGTTTATACAAATATATAATTTGTCTTTTGTTTGGTCTTTGTTAAGGTGACCCCGACTCAAGCTGAGTTTTTAGGGTTTTCTCCTCCTTTAATTTTTTTACAATGTTATCTTGTATTTTCTTATGTTTATTATGTTTTTCGAAAACAGGAAAATATTCTATTCAATTAAATTCAAACAAAAAAACAGAAAAAGAAAAACATGGCATAACTGCACAAGTAATCAACACAAAGAAAAACAATCCACACATATTTGCAATTTGTTTTGATACATTTATTTCTGACCCAAAACAAAAGGAATTCATCGAGAGACCACGTCTCCTGAATTCAATGTAAATTTCAACTTCATGTTCATAACACATTTCTTTATACATACAGGCAAAATATATATACAAATGAGAACATATACATGATTGAGTTACAATCCAGGGTAATTTTTGAGTATTTTTTTCCTTTTCAATATAGAAGTATTTAAATTCTTCTCAATTTTTCTGCATCTAATATACAATTTACTGAAAATCATCTGAATGTACAGCATAAGAAAAATAGTCTGCACGAGTATCATTACATGACAACTTTCAGTATAAAGAATGATCTGAAGCACGATGGGGAAAAATAGGATTATTTTTTTTTTTTTTAATTTTTCACATTAAAGACAAGTGATACGTAAGTCGCATTGAAATTACAGAGTCAGTGAAGAAATTCAACCCATAAAGTGGATCTATGGAAATAAAGATCAGGGCCCTATTGCATAAAAAAAGGTTTAAACGCAACTCAGAAAAATAAACGCAAATCCTAAATACGCGCTCCTGATTGGTTGAAAATGGAGTTGCATCAATTTTTTTTCTGACTTGCGTTTAAACACAACTTTTTCATGCAATAGGATCCAGGAAGGGTAGACTGGATATGCGAGGGAAATTGGACATTCCACATAGTAGGCATAGGGTGTGTGAATTCTGAGCATTTCTGTAAATCCCTATTGTGTGGATGCTTGAGTTGGCAACTTTGTCGGCATCTGTGATGGCATAGTTGATGAGTCTCCATTTCTTGAATGGAGTGTGAAAGTGTGACTGAGGAATAAACACTTAGCCTTTCCAAACACGACATTGATGTGGCACATGAATAAAAATCAAAATAACATTTTCCAGGAGCAGCAAAATTGTGAAATTCTTTGCATACAGGCCTAATATTTGCTGGCATAAGTCCCAACTAGGGGATTCCTTCATAAGAATTGACACCATTTTCAAATTCACAAAAATATCGTACCTTTTATCCCATTTCGCTCAATTTTTTAGTTAGCCATTCAAATTCTTCTCTATTCACTAGAAGCATAAACACATCTGGGTTGAATTCCACTAAAGATATGAAAGGGTGGAAACTCAGTATAAAGAGATCTGCTACAACAAAATTCTGGGTACAAGCAAATGTTCATAATTTTTTATTTTTAATTGCTTTCGACCCAAGTATAAGAAAATCTCCGAAATAACAGTGATTTTGAAGGTCCTAAGGATGTTGCTATTTTGAGTTTCCACTGTATGGCATGATACATAAACACAAAGGATTAAATACTTTGACACAATTAACAGTCCGTATTTCTCAAGTCAATAGCAATTCAGTCGGAACTCCACCTTTGTGAAACCAAGATTTTTAGGCCAAATAATAAAAAACTTAATTTTTGATTTACTAAAACTAAGGAGGTGTTGTTCAAAAGTTGCAATTGATAGCAAGTTGCAGTTGACTGGAACGCGCCAATCAAAATCCTTGTTTCATGCACGTCTTGTTAGAAGCACATATCACTCGCAAATGAAAACTTGTAACTGATTTTTGGTTGACTTGCAATCAATTGCAACTTTCCAACAGCACCCCCTTAGTAATACAAAAACTCCCCAGATGCAAATTCAAACTTATGGTGAGAGGCATTATTCCACTCCATCATTTCATTTGATCACAACCAAGAAATTTCCCCTCAGACATGCATGCCTTGGTATTGCCATGTGTTACTAAAGTGTTACTCCCTATTGAGAGATTTTGAATAAGTACTAGGTGGATATGAAATCATGCAACTACTTTATTACTCTTTGGCAACTAAAGAATTAAAGATGGACCCCAGATAACATTAATTTTCAAATGTGAATAATAATAATTACAATTTTTATTGAAACATATTTGGGGGAAGCCACTAATCAGAATTTCATCCTGGTCATGCTGAAAATATTAGTATTAGTGGTACCTCATTATAAAGAGCAATGATATAACAAAAGAAAAAACCCTCTTGTCATACAAAGATTATTCCCCTGGTCCCACCTCTGCTACGAAGAAAATATTAAATTTCCTGAAATAGTTAGAAAATTGCATTTCTCTGGTCTGAAGGACCTCGTTATAATGAGGTTTAATAATAATAATAATACATAACATATATTAGGCGCTTAATACGGATGTTTCTAGACGCACAGTATTCTGATTACGGAAAGATTATTAACCGGTCAATTAAGTGGAGAAAAAGAGAAGGAATAGGTTTCATTAAATACATTGTATGTATCTTAAATTCCCTCCTTGGTCTAATTATCGTATTATTATCATCATTATTGGTCTAATTATTTGGCCCCAGATTTTTAGAGAAGTCTTGCATCAAATCATTAACCAAATGTTAACGGAATTGCACTGCAAAGGCAGATATTTCAGTGTTACTTCTTCTTGATAAATATTTAGATAAGATCGTAAAAATTTGTCTGTGAATTTGGTAGGATTGGCATCAGACCAGGGCAAAATGATTTGCATGACTTCCAATACACAATGATCAAAAATATAATAAATCAAAACCATAATTGTTTACAATGCAAATCATGACCAGAACTAAAACGTTCCTCTTACCAAATGTATATCAAGACCCATGAGAAAAAATAATACATTGCCCAAAATATCAATGAATAATGATTTATAATAGGCCATGTCCATTATAATTCCAATGAAGTTCTTTCCAGTGAATATTTAAACAATAACATTCAAATACAACGAAATAAATATACCAAATATATTTACAACAGCTACAAAATCAGTGACAAAGAAGTGACTGTAAACATTTATCAATGGAATTTACTGTGTTCAAAAGCACAACTCAAACAAATATGACAAAGGGCATCTCGAAAGGACCATTCAATACGTGCCTGTACGGTTGTTCATATCAGGGAGCATGCTGGGACATGTTCTAGTACATACCGATTGCACGCATTGTTTACACTGCGCGAAATCACTTCCGCACTAGAAAATTACCCATCATGCTCTCTGATATGAATAACCGTATCTGCACATATAAATCTAACCATAGACTTACTAGCATGAACTATTGGCGATCTTTATTCCTTGAAAGTGGAATATCTGTTCAGATATTTATAATACACACCCAATTGCAGGGAAAAAAAAACTTTCAGTGATATGAATTATATCTGACAGATTTTGGTGCAAGTTGAAAGATTTGCTACATAATCTTGCACAACATGAGAGCAAAAATTGTATGTTTTTTTCCAAAAATCTTTTGATTTCAAAGGACTACAGATCATCCATTTTCCATGTGTAGCAACTCCATGCTCATGCATAGGAGAGAGTTGCAGTGACCTTTCATAGTAACGATTCTGCTGAAACTAGTGTTATAGAATACCACACAATTCAATGGAATATCAATCTATCGGGGAGAGGGGGGTGGTGTTTCTACAAAGTTGCAATTGATCGCAAATAAACTGCAAATCAGTTCAGGGAATAATTTTCCTGATATTGCATCGCACTTGGCAATGCAGTTTTGCAGGATTGCTATACAAAAGATGTTTTGTTTAGCAACTTTTTCACATAGAAGTATACAGGGCAGTGTTAAAAATGCTTCCTCAATGTCTAAAACTGCTAATCAAATATGAAGAGTCAAATCATCCCCTGCAGTTGAAAATTTCAATGCGCATTTTCAATCGGGTATGGTATGCGCTTTTAACAAAACGCGCATGAAACATTTATTGCAATTTTCGAACAACACCCCCTATCTGTTGCTATGTTGGGTATCTTCTTTCAAACAATGCAAGTGAATGAGGCAGGCTTGTAAAATCAGCAATTATATGCTCTGGAATTGCATCTTATAGGATATTTGTGCACAGAGTAACCCAGAAGAATTCAACAGTAACATTTTTAGACCATTTTTTTTTAAAGTTTATCAATAGTTGTTGCAGTTTGGGTGAATGGTTGAAATCCATTTGCAGTATATTAACAATAAATGACCCTTTCAATCACCATTTTCACACTCAATTTGATTTCTTTGAAATGGCACATTCCATAAATTGTATTTATTCCTGTGAGATATGTTGAATTTATTCCTGTGAGATATATTGAATTTATTCCTGTGAGAGTTATTAAATAAAATGATGAAAAGGTGGTTAGCTCTGTGAATAGATTTCTGAGAAAATATTTTACATTGAAGCCTGCTAGAGATAAATAATTGCCCAAAGCCAACAAAGAATATTACTGTTTGACATTTCAATCATAATGATTTGAGGTTTACAAACTCTTTGGATTCAATATCACATTTTTTTTTTGGGGGGGGGGGG